>LBFM01002391.1:554-11293 GCA_000988765.1 Achipteria coleoptrata | reverse complement strand
TAAGCAATAAGCATGCAAATTTGCTATTTAAAGGCCGGCGTTTCCTAAAATAATTTCATTTTGGACTTCCTCTCAACGCTTGTATTGACTAAATCTCATTATTTTAGTTCATTTGTTTTAACACTAATTATTTTAAATTCATTTTGATTTTAATTGATTTGATTTGAATTAATATTGATTTTAGTATATAATTAATACTGTTTTCAATAGTTTTAATCGAAGGTATGAAACATTTTTTGATTAAATAATTTAAACAATTATTGTATAAAATTAGATTTAATTTAAATGTTAATTATAAACTAAATCTGGTTTTAAAACTAATTTACAATTTATTTGAATATAATATAAACGAATAAAATGATGATTAGATGACGAGACTTATGATGAAAACCATTTAATGGTTGGATTCACTGAAATGCAGACCAATCGAGGCATTTGTCTGAGATATTCGTTAATTAAAATAATTTTAAATTCTTTATAAAATTAAAACCTTTTTTAAATACTCATTAAATTTGTTTTAATACAATAGAAAGCGGATATCATGAGAATATCCTCATTGGAAATAACACATGGAGTGAAACACGTGGTCAGCCCTTTGGTTGACTCCAACCTCACAAAAGGTATGCTTTAATTTAGATTTTATTTTAATTCTCTAATAAATGATGAGAAGATGACGAGACTTATGATTAATGGATTGACATCTTTTTGGTGTCCATTCCATTGTCATGTAATGAAGACATCGAGGCATTTGACTGACATTTTTGTCATTTAATCAAATTTTCTGTTATTTAACATTTTTTAAGTTGTATTTTGTTTTCCAGATATTTGTGACCATATTTTGGATGAAATGTAAGTTTTTGTTTAAAATAAATGATATTTTATTTTGTGATGAAATCCAATAAAAGGTTTCGCAAACTTTGTTTTCTCAATGATTTATGATATAATTCTTGGCTGTCTGACCACAAACACTATTCTTTATTTGATTAATTTAATTGATTTGGTTTAAAATTGGTTTTCATTTAAGTTGTAGACATGTAATCCGACACAATTTTGGATTAAACATAGGATAATAAAAGAGTGAGTTTTCTCTTTTTATTAATTATTTGGATTGAATAAAGTGATGACAAAACTTAGGACACCTCCGGATTGATTATATGAGGAAATGACTATTAGCCTAAAACTGATATTTCATTCATTAAATTAAATAATCGTTTGGAGATTCCCTTAATTTTTCGAAAATTTAATGTATTTTTGGTTTTTAGAATCGGTTTAATACATTTGATGAGATGACTGTCCAACAAATTGTAAGTTTTGATTATATGTATATTGGATTAAAAAAGTGATGACACAACAGACTAGAGTCTCTGCAATCAATTGATGATAACTTATCATAAATTCTGATTTATTTAATTCAATTAATTTAATGTATATTTTATTTCTTTGTTCTAATTTTATGTTTGTCTTTAGTGTGGATATCGAGTTGTGGTTCAAGTGATTAAACTAATGGTAAGCTTACATCCGGTCATTATATTCTGTGTTTACTCATATGATGATCAAAGGCTAGAGGACTGACTATTTTTGATGACCTCTTTATCGTTCGTTAATTTCTGATTTTGAGTCCAAACACTATTAAAGTTAAACATTTGTCTGAACTCTGTTTTAAAGAGACTTTATTTTACAGCAATCGGTGGACTCGTTCTCCACTATTATGTTCGCAAATGTGAGTAAATTATTTAATTTAATTTTCTTTGGATTCAATGATGACATAATTAGTGATATTTCTGACACCTCTTATGAAAATCAATGATTTATCACTTATTTCTGATAGAATGTTATTAAATGATTGAATAATTAATAGTATTTATCCTAAAGTTTGAATTCTTTTATAGTTTTTCATACTTTGAAAGTCATTGGTTTGAACTGAGAGGTAAGATCTGAATAAAGTTTAAATGAAGAGCTTTGATGACAAAACTTAGGACACCTCCGGATTGATTAAATGAGGATTATATGTTTGCCAGCGTCTGAGCTCTTATTCTTTGAACTGATTATTTTTATCGATAATTTGCTGTAATCTAATCTCAACTGTTTTTTATTTACATTTCAGCTAAAGTTTCCATTAAAGAGAGTATTCGAGTATTCGGTGAGAATTTTTTGATTTATAGATATTTAGCGAATGAAATGATGTGACAAATATTGACACCTCTTGACAGACAATATTTCTGTTGATTTTATTTTTTCTGATCATTTTTCAAAATAAAATATTAAATTTGATTTGTTTTCAGTACTGATATTTAAATTTTGTTTCAGTTGACTGTAAATGATTGGAATAACATTAGTGTTATGTCTGGTGTTCTGTCAGTACTACTCTTATCCAATCAATGTTAAGATAGTTAGAGAACCGAATTCTTTGAGGTATTATTAATATTATATTTATCTTTCACTTAATTTCTGATTCAAATGATTTGGTATTTCAGTAATAATTTCAACCAAAACATAAAAGTTTCTAAAAGTGCCGCTAATTTTGTCGGTCCCTCGCATTTGATATATTTGACTGAGAAGTGCTTTACTTATTTAACAGATAAATATGATTATAGAGTCTGTCCTTTCAATAATATCACTCAACACGAAAAAGTATGGCATTCGGGGTCTTTCAATGGGGTTATTGGCATTTGGAAAGAGTGGTCCGTAAAGAACAACAGTTTTGATTCTCTTGTTTTTACTGATGGCGACGACTGGTATTGGAATAGAATTTATGGATTATTTGACTAATTTTTTGGTTTCAGTGGAGAAGGAGTCCAAAGAAGTGCTAAAATGATTTGGATTTGTAATCAAGAAATTAATGAAACGATTGATAGAGTAATAGATTTAACGGAACCGGAAAAGTGTTTTTATGAGATTCGTTTGGCCTCTAATTTCGGTTGCGGTTAGTTTTGATTTGATTTTTGTTTCCATACTTTTATTTTGTTTTTATAGAAAACAAATATATTTATACGCATTTGAAAGAAGACTATAAACAGAAATGGGATGGAATTGAATCCAATTATTTCTACGGAGAGTTAACTCAATTCGGATACGAATCAGCACTTAAAGAGCTGTTCATTGAGTCAGGAATTATGAATTCAACTGAAAATAGTTTGGATTCAAATGAGAAGTGTTTGGAATATATTTTATTAAAAGTAGAAAATAAGAAATTAATTAAAAGAATTAAATTTCTTGAAACCCAATTGAAAAATAAAGACTGAATTTATTAATTTTATTCATTATTTCTAATAAATTGTTTTTGAAATAATTGACGCAATCTTTGGGCCTATATTTGGGATGAGATTTAAATAAAATAATTATAATTTAGAATAAAATGCAAACCTTAAGGGCTGCCATTCCGGGGCATACAATCAGTCGGTCGTCATCTGATTTGACGATATTCTCAAATGAGTCAAAAGTAGAGATGAGTGAAACGGCATCTGTTTTATTGATTGATTTAACTGATGTCAACGCATCGATAAGACACTGATATATCGTTTGATTGGTCTCAGAGTTGGTGTTCTGTTTGCCGGTAATAATGTCCGCGGATTTGTCGCCAAAGTTTCGGTAATTTTCCAAATGATTGGCCGCCTCTTCATAACTCCAGGCAAGTATTAGCGTACAATTGGTTCGTATCGACAATTTAGTCAACTCTTTAAGAGTGGACCCGAACTCGATGTGATCGACCAAAACTAACAGTACTTTCAACTGATAGGCATTCCTTAATTCGTTGAGTTTATCATAAATATAGTTCGGATAAATTACATGATATTTAAGGGACAGAAATACAGCACAACACGAATCAAACATCAAATAATGGGCCGGAGATATAGTGTCTGTCATTTGATAGGATATTCTTAAGTGTTTCAACAGTTTATTTCCCGATTGATTGCTATTAACTAAAAGTGTATTTCCGATATTCATATGCTTTCGATTCAGCGAACAATTTATTGAATTAGAGATCTCTTCGACATTATTTTGAATGTCTTTTTCGTTCAACTGTTGACCACTTTTAGTGGAAGTGTTTCCGTTTTGGCATAATTCTTGTGATACTGAAGTGGATGTGGAAGGAGTGGACTCAGTGTTTGACTCACATATTGTATTGTCTTTCAAAATGGATCCACTGATGAAGTATTTACTTTTTGACTGAAATTTTATTTGAAATAATTTGAATGTTTGTCTCAAATTGAATAAAATGCGATAAAATACCTGACATTCTTCGTTGTCTTCGTTGTCGTCGATATCTTTTTGTTTATATTTAAACATTTATTTCAAATGATTTTTATTGAAAAACTCAAAAATTAATAAAAAGTAAATCCAATGAAAAAAGTCTTTAATTTCGCATAACTTTACTAAACATTTAAATATTTAGTAATACATTACGTCATTGAATGACAATTTATTTTCATAAACAATCAAAACTCAAAGATTCAAAGTTTCAAAGATTCAAAGATTCTTGATTAATTATTTTTAATTTGAATAGAGGTTCAAATATTTTTATTTTATAATAATTAATATCCGATACATTTTATATTCTTTCCGTAAATTCATTTAATTAATAAAAATAGGGATTTAAAAGATGTTAATATTTTCAGAGGTTTTAGTGTACATCCATTTAAAGAGATGTTTCAATAGTTCACAATTTGTCACAAATATTACAACAATTAAAGTAAATCTCTTTTAAAATTAATTCATTTAAATATTTCTTTGAATTATATTTATTTCTCTTTAATCCAATTTTTTGATTGAATTGAAAGTCATTTATAATATAATAAACAAAATTTGTTTCAAAAAGTTTTGACAATTTTTATATAAAGATATTCTTATATTGTTTGGAACAAATGATGAGCTCTTCGTTTAATGAATGGCTATTAACGGCTCACAAAACATATTTAGATTCAAAAGAATTGAGCGAAAGATTGAGTTTAAAAGATTCGGTGGAAAAGCCATACGAATCCAAATACAGAGCAAAACAAATATTAATCGATTTATCCAAACAATTGTCTCAATTCGGTAACGATTTTGAGACAAACGACGGCTTAAATCAAATAAATTTACTCAAATTATTATTCAATTATGATTTGGGATCAATTGATTTGGACACAGAAGAGATCTCAAACGCGGAAAAAGGTTTTGAATTATGCCTGAAATTAATCTATGATTTGATTTCTGACCCGAAAGTTGAGGCAAACAAAGTTCGGCTTTCATTGAGTTTGTTTGAGATTGTAGTCAATAATCAATTGGCGTATATCTGGTGTTCCCGAAACCAATACTCGAGGGCTGAATCTTATCTTAGATCAGCTGAAAAAGCATACACTGTTTGGGATAAAAGTGATGAACAATTGAAGAACCGTTTGATTGATTTTATGGATGTTTTTCTTAATAATCCAATTAATGACTTAAAAAGTAGTCAAAGAACTGAAGACTCCGATAATAAAGCGGTTAAGAACTTAGAGTCGGGCCATACTCTCACTACTTATTTGATGGCACAGACTTATGAAAAAATGGGGGAAAACAGCAAATCTGCCATTTATTGTCACTTAACTCTTAAGCGTCAGTACAAACAAATTGAAACAAATGACACACAACTATACGACCGAATCGATTGGTCATTAAATGCCGCCACTCTTTCACAATATTTTGCGGTCAATTCTGATTTCGACGCCTCCAGACATCTGATATGTTGTGCTCTTAAAGTAATTAATAGCAGTACTGAAAACGAAACCGAAAAATATAGAAAATGTTTGGCAGATCTGAACAGAATTATCGTTAAGTACTGCTTAATGTTATTGGATTCGTCCGCCACTGCTATCACAGATAATCTAATTCTTGAATCGGAGCCAAAAATAACTACTTTTAGGTATGTATTGGAAAACATTTAAAATGAAATTTTGAATGAATTTTGTTTCAGAGCTTATTTGCTGAACGATCCGGAAGTGGAAGAGTTGGAGAAAACAATAGAAACGTTTCCAATAACTTCATTATCCTCTGCCCAACAGATCTTCAAATATGGAAACAATTGTCTGAAGGAAGCGATGGGTTTCTATACTTTGAACGAAAGGGCCTCCGATTATATCGAATGTATTCAGGATAAGAGCAAACTTTTTCAATATTTGATTCCTTTTGATGCCGACTATGAAAGGCAGTGCAAAATGAATAAAAGAAGGATTGATGTCTTGGAAGACCTCATCAAACAGATTAGTCCCAAACATTTTATGGGTCAGTGCAGACAAATTATGTTTGAATTGGCAGAGATTTACTCACAAATGGCTGATCTTAAGACACAACTCATGAATGAAAAACCTCCGGAACAGCGAATATCTGCCACCAAAAAGATTAATCTTCTGATCCGTAAATCCATTTCATATTATGAAGACTTTCAAAATACTTTCGACGAAAACTCGAAGAATAGATTACCGGATATATTGCCTGAAGATTACGTGCGACCAATACTTTTGTCTCAATTCTCTGTCGGAAGACTTTTATCAAAACTAATAACATTAGATCCAAGAGAAGAGTTAAAGAATTGGTCAAAATGTGAAGAATATTACCTCAAAGTTAAAGATTATTTGGAACAAAATCCGAGCCATAAAAGCCATTTCGAAGAAGAGTTACCACTTTTGGAGGAAATGTTGAAATTAATTCCGGGAAAAATACAAATGATCTTAAGCTCAACCCTCTATTAAAACAAATTCTGTTTTTTCCAAAAACTATTCATTAATTATTTATTTTCAAAATTAAATTATTTGTAGAATTAAGTCAATTAATAAAAAATTATTGATTTCTATTTGTTTTTGATTTAAATAACTGAAAAAACGATGAAAATTAAAAACTAATTTCATTTTATAATCAATAATAAGATGTAAAGTAAAGTACAATACAATTATATATAATTCAAAAGTACTCTTCAATTAAAATAATAAAACCGACAAAATTTGATGACTTAAGCGAAAAAAGAGAACAAAAACATTAATTTAAACTAAAGGATAGTTTTTCTCAATTTTTCAATATATAGATATATATAAATAAATAAATGGTTTGTTTTTCGTTAGATTTGATTTGAAATTAGGATCAAAACGAGAGAAAGTAATTGAAATTAATTTAGTATTTCATATCAAACAGTTTGAAGTAATGTCCACTCAATTGATAAGAGAGAGAAAAAACACTCAATTTTTAAGATTAAAATTCAATTTTTTGGTTCAATTAATATAATAAAAACAAACAAACAGTCAAATAGTTTAGTGATTTTCGATGCGATGATTAACTAAAACAACGTATTTATTGTGAATTAGATTTTAAAAACAGAAATAATATCCAATTAATTGAAAATAAATTCAATTAAATATTGAAAAAATTG
The DNA here is from genome assembly GCA_000988765.1 of Achipteria coleoptrata. Lineage (NCBI taxonomy): Eukaryota > Metazoa > Arthropoda > Arachnida > Sarcoptiformes > Achipteriidae > Achipteria > Achipteria coleoptrata. The sequence goes on along the minus strand of LBFM01002391.1, from coordinate 3,915 downwards.
TTTGAATGAGTTCTCAAAAGAGTGCTATTTTTGACGCAAAATCGATAAAAATTTGTTGAAAAAAAGGATATTTTTAAGAAAACGATAATTTAAATAATCATTGATTTTAGGCCAAAGATTTTTAAGACGAAAAGTTGAGTTTGAATTAAACCAAAGTTATTATTAATAATAAATTTTGTAATATATTTGTCACAAAACTGTCGAAAACTGTAATCAAATTATTTAATCGAACCATTAATGCAGAAGATTTTACAGATTTTGAATTGTATTGAATCGACATTCGGATAGAGTTTATACAAGTGGTCACCGATTGGTCACATGGCATACTTTCGGGTCCACTCGCGCGCCAACTCATTGTATTTTTCGCGATCTGTTTTGTAAATTCTCGCTATTTCTGGAACCAATGGGTCGTCCGGATTGGGATCACATAACAGCGAACAAATAGAAAGCAATACTTTCGAAATAGTGAGCGCTGGAGACCATTGGGACCGAAGAATGTCTAAACAAATGCTTCCATTGCTGTTAATATTTGGGTGATATATCCGTGTAGTGAACGCCACTTTCGGCGGTTTAAACGGATAGTCCGTCGGGAAATGAATCGTAAGAAAGAACACTCCCCCCTGATATGGGCTATCGGGAGGTCCCATGATGGTTGCTTGCCAATGGAACAGGTCGTCTCCAACTGGTCCGGCAGAGCACTGCGCCGGTGGATCCCGTTTTAGGTCTTCTAATTCCTTCTTTATTCGCTTCAATGCCATTACAATAGTCTTGAAATCTGTCGAAACGTTTCGACAATTTATTTAAAAAATTGAGTTAATTATCAATCGATCCAATGATCTGTAAATTAAACGACAAATCAATTAATATTCAAATTATTACTATTAATACAATTAATAGCAAATTATAAATATTTTATCGTAATTTCAATCGCTTTAAACAAAAGACTATAAAAATGATTCAAATATTGATTGAAATCAAAACTGTTTTTTACCGCAAATCTAAAAATGAGTTCAAAACAAACTAAAATCAAATTAATATTTAAAATAATTAATATTTAAAAACAATTGAATCGATTATTTTGGTCGACACTGAATGTGAAGTGAGTGACGATAGTGTTAAGAGTGAGTGATAGACACTGTGATAGTCAGCGATAGAGCACTCGTAGAGGACTGGCGGCCAATCACTCAATCAGTGAGTACACCGAAAATACGTGTGAAAGCGACTGAAAGGCAAATCTCCTCACGAATGGGCGGTCTTTCACTTAAGGCACTCACCGCTCAAATGCCTACAAATGTTCGGCGTTTCAAACATTGAAAGCCTATACTCATAGTCTGTGCTCTCCTTTAATATTTGTGACAAAACAATGCACTCATTGCTTATCGACTCAATTATAACACATTTCACTCAAATTATCGATAATTTTGTCACAAAATAATCTAAAATATGAGAAATCAAATGTTTTCAATACCTGAGAGGAATAGGTTTTGGAGCGAACTGTCTATTAGTCGGCAAACGTTTAAATCAATTCGTAGTCTATCGTTAGGCTGTTTAGGAGTCAGACACAGACACCACTCCGACATTAATCTAATGGGAGTAACACTCATACATACGTCACAACCAATTACTCCACGCATGCCATCACTCTATGACTCAAATTTATTCTACTCTTCATTAATAACATTACATTTATGTGTCTCTGTTTTGCCCCCAGTTTTCAGTTAACATTTAAACTCATTCTTTAAAATCATATCAAAATTGTTTCCACTCTTTAATCATATTTTAACACAAATTTAAAAAAGTATTCATTAAAAAGTTTTTATTGTTTAATAAAAATTGTTTAAAACAAAATTTATGATAAAATAAATGTAAAGAGAGGACAGTTGTGTTAATTATTATCATTGAGTTTGTACTGTCCATTAAAATATATGAGTTTCTGTTCTCTGACTTTAGAGTCGAGAAAGTGTCTCAACTCATGAGTAGTTAATTCATTAGAGTTAGTGTTCTGAATGGCAAACATTTGTAACATTTGATGGATTCGTTCTAAAGTGAGAGAATTGAGATTTTGTAACATATTTAGAATGAAAGACCAGTAGACGGTCTGCTTCTCTTCTTTTTCGTCCTGAGCTGAAGCAGTGATCTTATCGTTTGCCAAATCATAGTCAAAGTCACTCTCAATAGTCATAAGATTTTCATTATTAGTGTTGGAATGGGTGGACACTATTCTCTCGTCTTCTATCAGAACAAAGCGATCGGTTGTCACTTCTTTTAGTATCCCTTTGTTTTGCCACAAAGCAATTCTTCGCCGAAGAATAGACGGAGGGATAGACATAACTTCACTCAATTCATTGATAGTCCAACTCTGGCGGTCCTGAAAGTGCCAAATAATAGTCGCCTGAATGGGAGGCACAGAAAAGTTTAGTTTTTTGGAGTTGAAGTCGAGTTCGATTTGAACTAAACCCAAGTGAGACATCCAACTCAAAGTACGACTTCCTTTAATTGTCTCAAATGCTTTTGTATAAACATCGGTTCCCGTCTCAACTTCTGGCGGCAGTTTGAGTCCACTCAAATCTTCAATGGGAGGTAACCCGAGTTTTTCGGGCCAGAATTGGGCCGAAAGTATCAATGAATTGATTGGAAATGAGTCGAACCGATGCGCTTCAATCTCTCCAGAATTGATTCTCTGGTTTATACGTTCCGACTCTTTGACATCTTTGAGCATCACTTCACACGCGTGAAGATCTGATTCTCCAAATCTGAGGGTAAGTAACTCGAGATTACGTCTTTCGTGTTCGAGATTACACTCAAAGTTAGTCAACAGTCTCTGTGCGAGTAATCGCTGGTATTCTTCAACAAACATGTCTTTACTCTCATAGATATTGACTAAAATGCTTACGATGTCAGAACTGCGCAAAGCTTTAGCACCTGTCGGGTCCTGATTAGCATCAATCGGGTCCGGAACCCAATTTTGCCAGTTTTCGGCAATATTTTCGTCGTCACTGTTGTAATTGGTTTCATCTCCTGTTTGAGCACTTCCTTTGACAAACTCTGGCGTCAATTCAGATGACGTTTCGTCAGTCAATGCAGTAATAATACAGCGAACGGTGTCGTCCCTTGACTTCAGATATTTCCTGACCGGTTCACAAACTAATTGTAGTATAACTCCAGTCGAGTCCAGAACTCTGAGTGCTTTAATGGCTGATATATAAGCGGCTAATATATCACTAGTACTGACCCCCGGATGTAATAAACGAGTTTCTAACGAGTCTTTCAGTGATTTTATGAGTTTCTGTCTAAAATTTGCGCACTTTTCCAAACACTCTCTCAGGTCTATGAGTGAGGGCTCAGATTCGGGAAATTCAAT
>LBFM01002368.1:0-16097 GCA_000988765.1 Achipteria coleoptrata | reverse complement strand
ATAAATTTTCAAACTATTGATTAATATTTCAGTTTCAATGACCGGTCGTTCGGAATGTGATCTCAAAACCCGCATATATTTCGCAGCACTAATGGACTGAGCGTTGGACTCATTACCTAAAATAGCTGTCATTTTAATGGTGTGATCAGAATTTTCATCAGTCATTGGATGGTCTGTGAACTGAGCCAACACTTCAATAGTGATGTCGTCGTCGCCAACCATTGCATTACCGAAAGAGTGACTGAATCCAAAATTGGACAGATATCCCAACTCTGCACTTACGACGTCGTGTTGACTGTTTCCAACACTTGACTCAAATTTAAGGACTGGGTTCGAATTAACGAGAGGACAGGCAATGTTAGACCCACCCGATGTTATCCTCAAACCGTGAACTGTAATGACAGCGCGATTTTCTTCAACGGCACCCTTTGCTTCAATCTTGACTTTGACTGTCGATTGCGGAGGAATTGTTAGATTAAAAGGAATCCAAACCTTATTTCTTATTTTTGCTTCAAAAGGTGTAACACTTTTTGGTCCGATTTTCGGTTCAATAGTTTTCGATAATTTCTGTTCGATGTCTCGATTGACCACTAAATCTAAATTCTGTCGCTTTCCGATCGAAGAATTTCCGACAAATCCCTGTCCGAACATTTTAATAGTCTGTCCTTCTTTTAAATTATCATCAAATCTGACGATAACTCCTAAACGAACGCTATTTTCTTCGACATCTTCTTTGTTAAGAAATGTGTTACAAATTATTCCTAAATCAAAGACTGAATCGCTTTTCTTCAAATCAAAGGGTGAAAAACAGGGATAATTTGATCCAATTTTAATGATTGCGGCGTTACATATCTCATAGCCTTTTCCACTAATCAGTTCTGTTCTGATGGGCGCCTGACTATTGGCCTCTAATTCAATGTTAAATGTGAGAAGAGCTGAAGTGCCGATCCCTACAATTCTTGAGTTATCATTTGTATCAAAAGTGAATACTTTGGGTCCTCTCAACTCCTTTTTACTTTTAACTGAGCTTTGGAGGACCGGTATCTCTAATAAATTTTTAATCGATAATAAATTTTGCCCATATTTTGCCAAAATAGTGATAAATTTATTTTCTTTAGCCCTTCCCTTAACTCTAACCATTGCTGTGAATTCAATAGTATTGGCATATTTTTCGTCTTTTGGAGACAACAGATAATTAGGTCCAGTATTGGCCACAATTTTGAATTCCATGACAGCTCTACTGTTTTCTCCAATTACTCTGATATCATAATCGGCTTTAGTATCAGTGTTAAGACAGGGCATATTCCTGCCCACGTGTGTAATCCAAAGGCCACAAATAGATACTTCTTCATCGAAAGTCACCACTTCTAATGAATAATTGGTTAAAGAGTGGGGAGGGGTTTCTAGTCTTATGATCACTTCTGTAGTATATCCGGGACTAACGGGAGAGTTGTCCCTCAGATATGATAATAAATTTGGTCTTTTATCTGATGGCATATCCGGTGGCGCTTCCATTCTTGTGGGGAATGATATGTTTGTGGACCAAATCAGTTTTGTGCCGATAGTCAGACCAACAAAGAATGGATAATCGACTCCAGTTTGGAAATCTGTTCCCTCGAGAATAGTGGCCACAAAATTGAGGTTAAACTTGCGGTCAATTTCTGGAGAAGGGATCTGTTCTACTGAGACGTCGCCCAAATTTATATAAGAATAATCATTAGATGTCGTGTTTTTGTTGGTTAGTCTTTCGTAGGAGACCTGGTTTTTGTTTAATTTATTGGTTGCAACACAAGAACAGGGCATTGATTGTCCCACTTTTGTTACTTCAAGTCTACAAATACTTAATTCGGGTAAAGTAAGAGCCGATCCATTGTTTCCGTGAACTTCGAGTTTGACATCTTCATAGGCAGCACTCGTCGGTAATTGCATATCGATATTGACAGACATTCCTCCATCTATATATAACTCATCCCACGGAACGGCTTTCTTAACACTAACCTCAGGAAGCGTTGACTTCTTTTCAGCAATAATTTTGATGTCTTCGGCCTTAACTTTGATAGACTTCGAACCACTAATCACTTTAGCACTTGTAGTCAGTGTCTTACCTATCAATCAATAAATATATTATGAGCAGAGTATTTGAAAATTGCAAGAATAAATAATAAATACCTTCAATGTTTTCTTCATGAAAAGCAATTTTAAGTATAATCTCAGTGACTAAAGTGTTGTCCTCTTTCTTTGAAGGCGAGCGCTGTTTAATCATTTGAATTCTGCCGAAATTAAACAGATATTGATTTCCCTCAACGATAGGCTCTATTTGTTTGGACTCCACATAAGGTATATTAATTCCGGTCAATTCCTTAACAAATCTTGCAGAACAGGGCTCAATAAGTGATAGTTTGCGAGCAGTGGGAACTTCCAGTGCAACAGAGAAATCAATGAATGTATTGGATTCACCAAATTCTGTGAAAAGGGTCAGTTTAGTTAGACTCCCCTGAAATCCAGTCAATGGATAGTATTTTGCATTTGAAGTCAACAGTCGAGCGATTGATTTCTCGTTTTTTCTTTCACTTATTTTTATATTAAGAGATTGAGTCCAAACTGTTTTATTTCCTATCGTTAACTGCATATTAATGGGAACAGTCTTTCCAATATTTTCCTCATAATTGATGGCAAAAATAGTGAAACTAAAAATTAATTTATTATTGATGTCAGCTGAGGGTCGGCCAACCTTTTCGCCAATATTAGTGACTAAACCCATATCGAGGATCGCCTTTTGAAATGAGAGTCGGGACTGACTTTCTATTCTATTAGTCAAATAGTGTTGGGGTTGGTTTGGAATCGTCTGATAATTTCCACCGAAATGATTGACTCCTATCTGTCCCATCGCTATTACATTATCGGGTTCGTAGGCTTGTGACGGCCCCCACATCTCAAACACTATATTATCTGATCTAAACTCAAGCATTGCTTCGGCATTGAAAGTGATACCACTGTCCAGTGGTATCGTTTGACTGCCTTTGACCTCAACCTCTCCTAATCGCAAGTCTTCGCTCTAAAAAGTAATTTTCGTGAAATGGATTTCAAATATTTATTTAAATGTCTGACCGGAGGTATGATTTCTGCAGTCACTTGTGATACACCGACCCATACATATGAGCCCTGATTGTATTCCGCACCGATTGTCACAAAGTGTTTGCTTCCGGCCGTCATATTTGCCTTTCGAACCAAAGCCACAGAAAAGAATATCGAAAACTTATTTCCGTCGGCGCCGTTGTTGGCAACGGTTCCGAATTCCAGAACAATCCGATCGTACTTTTGATTAAAAAAGTTATTACAGAAAATTAAATATTAATTTTGTTTCATTACTTACAATATTATTATTTATTTTATTTAAAAGCATTTTAGGTTTGGGCGGCACTCCATTTGTTATGAATCCAATTCCGGCCACTTTATTACTGACTGATATATTGAAAAAAGTGAGTGCCGGCAGAAAGTCATCGTTTATGACATCTTTAGTGTATAACTCAACTAATAAGTCGAGACCACTGGTTCGGGGCAGAGACACGTCTAAGCGATATTGAATTGTATTTCCGATTATCAGTGAATTGGGGTCACCGGACAGTGTCCTCAAATTGAATGTCGTTTGAAAATTAGTGATTTGTCGAGAGAGCGGCTCTTTATTTGTGTTCATAAGTGGTGTTTCCTCTTTTGTCTCTCGTTTTATTCGATTCAATTGGTTTTGAATAATTAGTGTCAAATGTAGTTCCGATACTTTGATATCAGTTTTATTGAACACCGGTTTAGCTCTAATGAGTGCCTCATATTTAAAATCATTGACTGCTCTTTCGGTGTCTATTAAATACAATTCTCCGCTTTTAGGGTCTATTTTGAACAACTTTTCATTAAAATTCTGTTCTTTTAATTCATACATAATGTCAGCACAAATACAATTCTTCTTTCTATTATCACAAGTGATATCCAGATCCAAGTCATGAGCTTTTGCCACAAAAATTGGTTTCTGTTTATCGATATTTTGACTGTTTATGTAAATCCGTTTCTGATTGACGTCAAACTCCGGTGAATATCTATTGACTGAAATATTTAATGCAATTAATTTGCAAAACATTAATCACATAAATATTTAATTATTTGTCAAAATATATCTTTTTATGTATTTTATTTTCAATTCAAATTCAATTTTAAATTAGATTTTATCAAAAGAAATAAATTTAGTCAATCAAAATGCTTAATTACCGAATCGGTCGCATTTAGTGCCGTCCCAACACTGATCACACACACAATTACCGCTATCATCACAATTGCCATTCAAACAGTTTTCCACACAATTTTCTGAAATAAATTGTAAAACACTTAGTGATTAAAATTTGAAATCCCGACAAATTTCTTATCTATTTAATCTATTTCATTTTTGAATCACCAATAGGAGAAAGAATCTGATACTACAAGGTTATTTTTAAACTAACGATAAATGATTCAATTAATATGATTGTAGCATAACTTGCATCAATTAGTACTAGGATATGACATGGATTATAGATTTAAATGATCCCGTTTTAAAATTGTCAGCATTCAAACCGATGACAATCGAATAATATCTTACCTCTATTTTTATTTGCGTAAACTTCAGCCAAACCAATGTTACACAAAATGAATAAAACAAAAACTTTCTTTCGATAAGAAATAGCAATCATTAGAATTGAATTCATTTTGTGTGACAAATATTAAGCGAATAAAAGCCGAACTAAACGTCTAATAAAAAACTGGTTAATAGTCTTTCTGTTAAGTAAACAAATTTGTTTTGGAAAACAAAATCTATGATCCGAACGGTTTCCACGGTGCCATAAATTAACTGATCCATGAAAAAGACATCATTAATGATAAGTGCTATTAATTTATTCTGTGTTTTTTGTTACAAACATCAAATTAATAATTAATAGTATATTAGAATACATAAAATCAGATTTTTATGAGTTTATAAATAAATATATTATAAATATTTAACTAAAACTCTGTCGATATTTAATTATAAAATAATTAAAAAGTTATAAATTTTTATAGTTATACGAAATTTTTAGTCAAAAATGATTAGTAAATACTTATATCGGACTGAAATCACTTTTTAGATCCACTGATATTTAGATTTAATCGAATAATAGTTTGGTTATTGAAATGATTAAAAGTATATTATTTAGTGTCAAATAGTTTATAGAATTTGTGAGAAAAGGATAGAAAAAATCTGAGGGAAGTTCTATTTTGAATGTGACGGGAGGGGCAAAATCAGGTCGGGATGGCTTTGTTATGTCGAAGAATGTGACAGAAGTGCTTAACTCTATATAAATATCCTTACAATCCATTGAATTGATTTCACACTTAATGCGAACATCAGTTTGTGAGTGAAATTTCTTGACTGCGCCCACAATCTTGAGCTGTGGCTGATTAACACTTCCAGTCATAACATAAAACAAGTGCAAAGATGTGCCGCTCACCATAATAGGACACATATCGCCAGTTATTGAGTCAATGCTAGGAATGTTGTCGATTAGGATATCGGTCCAATCGGACAGTTTATCTTCAGAAGAGTTTCCAAACACTCCGACAGCATTTAAGTCACGGTTTTTTGGTTTTAAAATATCCCAAATATTATTCTGAACAGATTTACAACTTTGGCTTTGATTGACTTTTAAAAGACAACCCGACCTCGAATTGATCCCAAACTCAATTGATTTTTTGATGGTATTGTTTTGATAACAAATTCCATTATTTTGTGCCAAAATTTGATATCCATTTTGATCTTTAGTCACATTCTTATCTTTATTTATAAAAGCGGTCAAAATAGGTTTACCCGCAATATATCCCGGATTTCCACTCAATTCAGTAAAATTTGATTTATTAAACCAAATAAATTTAACGCCAAACGACTGTTCAAACCATTTAGTGTTGAATTCGATATCAATTGTTTCTTTAATATTGAGCCCAACATTAATAATACCAACGGAGCCGTTGTGTTGAAGTATATACTCAACAGATTTAACACAATTCCTGCAAATTCTCTCTTCTGAGTCAAACTCTGGATCTTTAGCTTCAAATTCTGAACTGATATTAATGTAAATCTTTGTGTTATCGCTTTTATTCAAAAAGTTTTTCGATACGAAATCAAATGATTTATAATAATTTGCGTTCAAATATTGATTTTGAGTGCACTCTTCGCTTAGGTTTCTGATAAATCTTTGACACGAACTTTGAAAGTCATGTAAATATTTGATTTTCTTCAATGAATTACATTCTCCTTGTTTGAAAACAATAGAATGTGGTAGTACCCATTCCTGGACTTTTGTGTTATTTGTTTGTTTGCTTATTAATAGACTTTTTCCAGATTTCAAACTGAAAAGATTAAACGATTCAAATTCAATCGGTTTAACAACTTTTTTGATATTTTTTAGACTCCAGTTATAGTTGTGTTGAGGGGTTATATTAAAGAGTTTGTTCGGATCATTAATAGGCTTCATATCATCAAATAAATGTCTTTCATTAGTATTGTCCCAAACGATACAAAACAGACCGTTTGAAGACATTTCTACAGTGGTTTCTGTATTATTGATATAAACAATATTTTTATTACTGCAATATCTCGAGTCATAAATTTGTTTTCTGGTTTCAATGCATTCACCGAAAGAGGATTTTTCAGACTCAGTGCAATCAGTATCACAGCAGCAATTGATGTCACAATACGCCACACGAAGATCACACACACAGTCGTCTTCGCTATGATCAATGTAATGTCTGAATGGCTCCTCTTCAAGAGGATCACCACTACTTCTTGTTGTGGTGATTGGTTCGATAGTAGTGTTTAGCGGTGATTCTGTTGTGGTATAACTTTGTGTCTCATTATTTGTTGAATTGGTATTAATTTCTGAAGAATTTTCACTTAAATTCTGACATTTAATGTAATAAAGAAATAATAAACTAAAAAATATTCTCTTATTTGAAATCATTTTAAAATTAAGTTTCGATTCCGTAAATCTCAAAGTTTTTGAATACAACATAGAGTTGAAGATTGACTGCACCGACAGCTTGTGTTTGAAGACGACAACGATTTTCGTTTCCAATTACAAACTCTTCATTTGTTAGCCGTAATCCTTCGTCAGTGAAAAGATGTGTAATTTGATCACTAATAGAACCGATTGGTCTCCAAGTATGACATGTTATTTGATGATAACCTGCTTGGGATGGCATATGAGTGAACCCATAGCTGCAAATATTGCATCGACCGAACCAGTCCTGATGCCACACCTGAACCTCTAACTTTGGCCAACCTTTTATCATAATTATTATAATTATTTAATCAATTAATTAAAAACTCTTAACTACTAATTATTTGATCTGTCATTAAGACAAACCTTGAATTCCTTTTGTAATAAAATGCAAATCAATGGGATGACACCAATAAGTGGTTTCTTCAGTTTCGGGATCGTCCACTTGAGTCTGTCCTTCAGTTATGCCTTCAATGACTTTCCAATTGGAACCTATTATCCATTGTTTGTATAGATTAGAGAATTTCTTTGATTAATACAAAACATGTGAAATGGATATACACTTATTCTAGAAGTCATTCACTTTATTTCTAACATTTAACTGGAATTCAGAGATCAATACAAAAATATTTGATTGCAGTGTAAGACATGAGACATAAGACATACCGCAATGTATTTTCCATTTAGAAAATAGAGACGAATGTGGAAATCCTTTTGCACTGAATAACTGACCGAAAACAAAGACTTCTGCCATAAGATCTCAACCGAGAAAATACATTAAAGAGAATACATTTTAATTCTCCATTTAATCCCTATTTTATAATAAATAAATTTTTTAAATAAAAAAGTGAATACAGTCTAACCAAAGAGGGTCAACAAATTCTCCCTGGGCAACCCTTACCACAATAACACAACAAAACAAAACTTTGCTTACAATCGCTGAATAATTTAATGAATGAATGAAATACAAAAATAAATTGAAATAAATTGAAAATATTTCTGTTTTTAATGAATTAATTTTGATGATCACAAATAAATTTTAATTTTTTTCAATATTTGAGTTACAATTTAAGTACAGATAACACCAATTCATATATTATATAATATTTAGACCTATATTTGTGTAAAAATTTGTTTAAAATCAAAATCACTGCCTTTTTCACAATTAAAATATCACAATAAAAGGCATTAATTGACTACTTATTAATTAAGTAATAAAAATTTGAAGTTTTATTCATAAAATGTTTGTTAAACATAAAAAATTTTGTCAATAATTCCAAAGCAATTCATTACTTATTATATCAATCAATGATTATTCACTGCAAATGATTAGATGATTAGAAAGCGATTGTTTTTTCCAGAAAAGTGTTTCGCTTTTAATAATAAATTATATTTTGTATAAATATATAATTAGAGTCATAGGAATAGTTGTCATTCAATAGATAATAGATTTAAATATTATCATTGATTATAGTTTTGGAAAATAATTTTATGGGAAAACTTTGTATTTGATATAAACTAAAATTTGTTTAATGAGATATGAATAAAATAGTTGACTAAAAGAATAGTTTAATTTTTAATATATTGATATATATTTAAATAATATATTATTAAATAATAATATTTTGAGTAAAATTTAAAATAATATATATTTTGTTAATGAGTTTAATGAATGAAAGAAAGGATAAAATGGCAGATATTATATGATTTATAACTGATTACCAGAGAAAGGACTAGAAATTTGGTTCGCGTTTAAGTCCGGATCACATGTCGTCTGACTAATTGATTCGGTTGTCGGCGACTCAATGGTCAGCAGTTTATGGAAGAGTATTCGTAGAGTCGGCGACACTTCACCTGAATTACAATTATCAGAACGACTTTGTTCGCAGACAACAGTTAAGGGCTCGGATGCTTCGAACACATCTCTTGTATCGTCCAAATTGTTTAAATGGATTTCTTCGTGACTTCTTCGCAATGGATGTGGTTTTGCTTCCAATGTATTACTTAAATCGGTGTCAGAAGAGAACCGATGCAGTGCTGGCAATGACTCGTTTTCATTCGTCGACTCACAGCGAGAGCTAAGAATTTCAGAGGAATTGAATTCTTGAACGTTATTATCAGAGGAATTAGAAGACGGGTTATTGTAGTTCTGGTCCTTTACTTCTAATAAACCGAAGTATTCATTGTTTGCATTAATTTCGTTATTATTGTCAGTATTTGAAACAAAGCTTAGATTAAGAGTTTTTCGATTATCTCTGAAATTCTTATTGTGGACATCAATTCGATTGATATTGGAATCCATTTGAACGTCACTCTCAACGAGAGGTATATTCAGTTCATCGTTCGTATGAATGACCTCTTCTTCATTTGATTGACAAAATTGCGAATCGATGTCAGCGTTTGGCTGAAAGGTTACCACTCTTTGTTCGGCTAATTGTTTGTCATTATTGACAGTAAAGACTGGAAGTGTTGCCCAACTGGCTCTGACACCATTGCTTCGCGAAGAAACACTCGAGACATCACTCATGGTTTCTGGTGATGCCAACGGAGCCGCTCCAAACCAATCGTCGCGCATGAGGTCTACTTTTACCAGATTAGTGGTCAGTTGGTTCGGGCGGACGGATCGACTGTTGAGGCGTTTAGTGTTTTGTGCATTTTGTGCAATGAGTGGCGAATCAGTGAAACTGGTCTCTAATACTACTTTTTTCGGACATTTCATTTGAGGCGAGTTTTCGGGTTTGGGTTTACTGTTGGCCACAATCGGTGTCTTTGGAGGACTTTGAGTGTTATTGTTCTGTATTTTCCTCTGAGGTTTGGCGGGTCCCGTGTGAACCAATAGCTTTTCGAGTGCGTCCAACATTTTATCAGGCATATGATCTTGTATCATTACTGGAGAAATCATTATTTGATTAAAATTTGTGTTGTCTGCCCACAACGCTTGGAATACCGGCTCTTTTTTACCCACAAATCGCCTAAAAATCAATTAAATTTTAAAATTAATGAAAGATTTTATTTCAATTTTAAGCCAAAGAATAATTAAAGCGATTAATACCTGAATTTCGACTCATATTTAATACTTTGATTGCAGTAAATAAAGAGATAATTCATTGAAAAGCTTAGGAATAAATAAAAAGTTAAAAGACTTACTCAGACTTTTTCGGGTGATTTCTAACCAAATGAATGATACGTCCGGGAGGGTAGAGGGGAGAGTGAACTGTCAGCGCAATTGAATCGTCAATTGGGTGAGAAGATAGCTCTTTGAATGAGTCAGTAATGTCTTCACAACTGACGGCTAATGGCTTTTCTTTATGAGGACAACAACAAAGAGCTCCGCCGCCTATTATTTTCCATTTGGGTTCAGAACATTGTTTGATAGCATTTATGAGATCAAAGCGTAAGGTTTCCATTTGATGCAAACCAAGTCTTGGGACCACATCTTTGCCTAAAACTACTGATATAATAAACTCTTTTGTGTATTCGAGTGCGGGTGCACTCAACAGTCCTCCGGGAGGGGCGAAAGCGAAACAAACTAAATCTGGAAACTCTTGTTTGAGCAAAATTGAAAGAATAGCTGCCGTTCCGGCGCCTAATGAGTGACCGACTAATACGATCTGAAAGGTTTGAGTCCCCCTTTCGGGCGCGTAATTGAAAGCTCTGTTGAGAATATCTTCAGATTTGAGTTTATTCCTAATATAGACGGCCGCCTCAACCATTCCTTTGTGGGCCAACCAGTCTTCATGGATGGGTTCAGTTGGCAAGAGTTCTCCCTCAGCGTTAAGGTCAGTGATCACGTCATGTAAAGAGAGAGTTCCCCTAACGCTTATCACAATTGAGTTCTTGTCGTAATCGAGTGCCACAAAGAATGGCGGCTCTCCTATAGCCACGTGATATGTCGTGTAAATCATCTCATAGTTGTGCGTTTGGCACATATTCCTGAGCGCAGCGTAATTGCATTGACAACAGTTATCTCCGACAACAATATTAGACCTCTGTTTATATGACGAACCATTGCAACAACAGATCGGTTCCATATTTGTACAGCACTTCATATTAGGGAATAGTTGACAGCAACCGGTAGCGCTATTCATCATCATAAATATAGGCCAACCATAAACAGCTAACCCATAGTGTAAAAAGTGGATTAATGTTCGGATCTCTTCGGCGACCACCGGATGATTGACGTCAAGAAATTTTGTATTAGAGGTGACCGCAACTCCCGATAGAAACTGAAACGTATTGTTGTGGTGTTTCTCTACAATCACTCGGCGCTCAAGTCTTTGATTTCTTCTCAATATTATCAGTCCTGCGATTACGTCCGAAGGCACGACATCTAAGTCTCGGAAGAATTCTGACAACAGTTTCGCGATTTCTGTAAATGAATTCTTTGAATCGAAATAAAAGTCAATAAAAGAAAGTAATAATGAATTCGTGTTATTATTAGACCTGTTGTCGATCAGAATTGCCGACACAACAGAATAACATCCGACACCTTCTGTCCCAACTGTCCTGATATTCTCGAACAGCAATTCTGAAGATAATACAGTGATTGCCGACTATTTTAATTAAAATATATCTCAATATATCAAACCTATGTCTCCAATTTCTTTGACTATTGCCAGAGCGCCGGTATCTAAACTTAGCCTGACTCTCTTTAAGACTATTTTGATAGACCTTCATCTTAACCCATGATCTGCCGGCGGCGTCGTATGTACACCAAATGGTGACGAAGACTATTGCCATCACTAATAGATTACAAAAAGTAATGCCAACGAAGGCGTCCGAATCAACGCCTTTACATATATTGGACTCAATATTCTTGTAAATCCTTAGCGCAGACAAAATCATCCAAAATATTTCCACAAATATTATACCTATTTTTAAAGATTTCAGTCATTTATTTAAATTCAAATTTATTCAAAAGTATTACCAAATCTAATGTAAAGTAAATATTTCATAGAACTTCTTGGGGTTGGGTTTAGAATAGAGCCTCTCATTGAAAGCCATACAATAAAGGCTTCGACGATAACACATCCGATAAGTATTACGATATATCCATAAATAAAATATTGAGTGACATCACATCTATAGCCGTATCGCTCTTTAAATATTACGACAATCGATAAAATTATTAGCCTTTAATTCAAACAATTATTAATATTTCAAAACAAAAATCATAATTAAAAACCATATAAAATGAATTATCAATAGTATAGACGCGGGAATCACGAGATCGTCTGATCCCACTGACCACCGCCTCTTAAATATTACGAGTCCTGGCATTGCATTCGATTTGTTATTATCTTCTTGTGGTCATTGGTTTTGATCATTGATTTATATCTTGAAATTGAAAGATAAGAAAATACTATCTAAAGAAAAATCAATTTATAACACATACTTTAGTAATTAAAAATAGTATCTTGATAATTTATTTATTTGTTTCAAAATGAAAATTAATGTGAATATAATCAAGGTTAATTATTCAATATTTAAATTTTCTAATTTAACAAAAACATATTTAATATCAAACATATTTGCTATCTCTCAGAGTTGTCATCAAAAAAATAAATTAGTTTTTATATTAAATAAAAATTTATAAATACCTTTGGATTTAAGCCTTGAATTTATATTAATTTTAAAAATAAATTTAATGAAATTTAGACCATTTGAACATTTGAATGAATGGTTCAATGAATTGATGAATGAATGAATCATTTTTTAAGTAAAACATTTGTACTCCAATTCTGTGTAAAATAGCGAATAAGTGTTTAATTGGTTTTAAGATTAATAAATACTAAAATAGGATCGCTTTAAAGGGATATAAAAATCTAAAATTTACTAAAATATGTAATTTAAGAGAGATTTAAATTAATCAATAAATGGAGGAAACAATAAAATTCAGAGATCCTATCAATGTTTACATTCAGTGACATCTGTTTGGATGTAAAGACTTTTCATTCTTCTAATCAATATTTTTGTGTTAAACACTTTTCGTGATAATAAAGTTCTGTTTTAAATCAACTCAAATCCCATTTAATCTATTTTTAGTATATTTTATTGAAATCTTTAAACTTTTAAAACAAATTAAAGTCAATATTTTACTGAATAGACAAACATATTGTCTAAACATATGTTTTATATACTCTAATAATAGTTTTTAGGCAATAAAACACAATTCAAATTTAACTTGCCAACATTCTGGTGAATCAACAAGATTATTTTATTTTATTTTGAGGGAATAAAATAAGTTTATTTTATAATTTCTTGCAAAGATTAAAAGGTATGAATCACAATTGAGTTAACAATTGGTATGGCTTTGTCAATCAAAATTATAACAAAATTACACTAGACACTATAAAATTATAATCACTAACTGTAAAAGGCTAAATTACATTATTTAAACAATATTCTATAATTTAGATTCTAAGTAAAGTTGTGAAATTTGCACAATTTCTTAAAGCAAAAGTTGTGGAGGCGCCGGGTATCGATCCCGGTACCTCTCGCATGCTAAGCGAGCGCTCTACCATCTGAGCTACGCCCCCGATTATACTACTGTCGGCTTTGAAGTGATATTGGGTTAAACAACTAATCTTAAATCTATTGGTGTACAGTTCAACATAAATATTTGTGAATCATTTAAACTGCTTTAACACACATTTAGTCTCTAAGCAATTATATTGAATACAACTCTAATGACGTCACGTCTAATGTTTTCAATTCAAAGGTTTTACAGATTTTCAGATAAATTTTAATTAAGATTTTGATAATAAATAATACGATTTATTAGATGTTTATTAAATTTGATTAAAAAATTTATCAATAATTGAGAGAAAAGAGGAAAACAAAAATTAAATATTATTTTCAGATTTGTTTTTATTTGAAAAATAAAAGTCAAAAGAAATGGAAAACAATATATTTTTACTAATTTTCCTCATATTTGTTGGATTCACTGCAAGAGATATACTAATGGGTTGGCATCAAAACAGTAGTCCCACAGAAGATGTCGAATCCGACACATTTACAAACGTCAAGAAAGAGATACCTTCGATGACATTCAAACCACAGCCAAATGGACCGACACTTAAAATATTATACTGTTATTCGTGTGGTTATAAAAGAGCTTTTGATGAGTACTCGACACTAATCAGAGATCGGTTCCCAGATTTGAATATAATTGGAGACAATTATACGCCAGGAATGGGTCGCCACAAATTGGTTCAATTGATATCTATCCTTAAACTCACTCTAATGGCTCTCCTCATCGCAAATATTAATCCATTTACATATTTAGGAGTAAACACTCCTCGAGTCTGGTATTGGATGACTCAGCATAAGGTATACATATTTTCAATTAATTGAAAACTCATTAAACTCAATGTCTATTCCGATCAGATGTACGCCTCACTCATGTTATTCTTCTTAAGCAATACAATAGAGAGTCAATTGATGTCAAGCGGCGCCTTTGAAATCTTCTATAATGGTATGACTCATATATTAAGACAATTATATCTAATAATTATATGTAAACCCATTAAAGACGTACCCGTGTGGTCAAAGTTGACCACTGGTCGCATTCCATCGCCGCCCGAAATGTTTGAGATAATTGATAACCAAAACAAGTTATACGCAAAACAATTAGACTTAGATTTTCATACACTTCCAGAGAAACTAATTTAGTGAACAATTAGTTATTTCATTGTTTTCTTTTCTATTAATTATTTAAAATTATTTAATATTCGGATATTCTCTCCAATATTTGTTGTAATATTTTAACAATAATTTGTATTAAATTCAAAAATTTATTATTAAATTTTGTTCAAAAATCTAACAAATTTTAGAAATCATTTTAAATAAAATTTCATAAAAAAAAGTCAGCAAAAGAGCCCTCAATAATAAAAGAGTCAAAATTTCATTACAAAATTGAGGGACGGGTTTGCTATTGGATTGTAATGTTTTTATTAACAATTTGTGATAAAAAACTTAAGAAAATTCGTCAAAAACGGTATAATATTAGTATTGCATAAATAAAATTCAATGAAAACTCTTTTTATCGACAATTCATTGCGTTTGACTCACTTTGACTTTCGATAAATACGGCAAAAGAACCCGATATATAATCTCTTCCCATGAGGTATACGCTGGAAGTCGTGTCGCAAATATCGAACCCAAAAGTAATTTTGACGACAATATCATTAAAAATAGGGTTAAAATCAATTTGAATGGAATGAAATGACATAAAAAATCAGTGAATCGGTAAAACCTAAACAAATGTTTAAAAGAAAAAAATCAATTAATTTATAACTTATTAAAAGTTTTAACAAAATTACAAATAAATAAAAAATGGTTTGTCTTTCGTCTCAATCGGTTGACAACTGTTGTCGTCTGTTATCGGCTCTGAAATACTCTGAAATTCATTGCTTTCATTCAAACTAATCGATGGAATGTTTTCAATGAAATCATTGTAAATGTGATCCGAATCGTCTTCATTGACACTAAAAGAATATTCTGGTATTTCTGATGTCGTTTTGTTCACATAAATTGATTCTCTTTTAGAATCAATTGAATGTCTGTCCGATTTGTTGACACAATTATGTATGGAATCATCAAATTTTAATTTATAAAACCATAACTCGTTATCTTTGTCTGCAATCTCTCGATTCAAATCAGAGACCTGTTGTTTGAGTTCTTGGATTTGGTTTTGTTGTTGAGCGCACTCTACAAAAACTGTGTGCAACTGTTCTATAGTCTTGTATTTGTTCTCTTCTTCCACAGTAAACGCCTCTTTCACTGTATTATAGGATGTAATCAATTCGTCTTCACTTTTTTGGCACTCAATTAATTGCATTTCACAGTAATATAACTATTTTTGGATTAAATATTAAAATCAATTATTTGCGAGAAATGAAAAAAATATATAAAATGTGATATACTTTGTCCTCAATTTCTCTGATATGAGTTTCGAGTTTCAGTTTATCAGATCTCTTGAATTCCAACTCTTTTTGAAGACTTGAGTTCAATGACTCGAAAATATATAAACTTTTCTTT
>LBFM01002366.1:18888-29707 GCA_000988765.1 Achipteria coleoptrata | reverse complement strand
AAACAAATATTTGTTAAAAGTTTTGAAAATATTTATTCTAAAATCAGTCGACAATCGATTCAGAACTCAGAATCAGTGATTGGAGACAACAGACATAGAATTTAAAGCAATCGATTTAAGTCACAGCCAATCGATTTCCAAGACTTGAACATCAGGTGAAACAATGAGAAATTTTTAAAATATTATTTGAATGAAATTTTATTAATATATTTTTTGAAAAAATTAATTTCAAATCATTGAAAATTTGATTGATTTTGTTTATTTTGATTATTTTATTTATTATTATATATTATAAATAAAATATTTTTAACAACAAAATTGAATTATTTGTTGCCAAAGGTTTAGTCATTTGCATAGAAAACCAATAAATGTATTAATTTTGACATTAATTCAAACAAATAACAATAAACTTCAAACCATTTTAATCTAATTAATACTTTAAAATAACTTTTATGTAATTAAATAATTAAAAACTACTGAATATTTAATAATAAAACATTTAAAAAAGTAATTTATATCTTATATCTTATCAATTATGTTAAATTTAAATGAGTAAGCTTCTTTTGCCATTTGTTTCAATTTCCTTGACATTTGTTTTCCGGTCTGTTTGACTAATTTAGAGAATAGTCCGTCAGTCGTAAGTAACTCATATGGTATTCCAAACTCTATTACTTCTCCGGCGTCTAAAACCTATTAATTATTTTTAAATTAAATTATTTTTTGCAAATTCAATGAAATCTTACGATAACTCTATCGGAATCAATAATCGTGTTTAGTCTGTGCGCTATCGTTATGACTGTGCAGTCCTTAAATTTATTGCGAATAGTATTCTGAATGAATGAATCTGTTTTGTGGTCGACATTAGCGGTGGCCTCATCTAAAACTAGAATTTTATTTTGTCTGAGTATAGCCCGCGCCAAACACACCAATTGTCTCTGACCAACACTGAAATTACTACCCCCTTCTGTTACCAATCCATCCAAATGTCCGGGTAGTTGAGTGATCACCTCTTTGAGCTGCACCTCTTCCAATGCGTCCCAAATCTTATCGTCTGAATGCTCTTCAAATGGATCTAAATTTCTTCTGACAGAACCGGTGAATATGACCGGATCCTGAGGTATGATTGATATCTCACGTCTTAAGTCATGTAAACCAATTGATTTGGTGTCGATATTATCGATTAAAATAGTACCGTTCGGTTCAGTCATTCTAAAAAGTGCGGCTAAAATCGAAGACTTGCCGGCACCAGTCCTTCCTACCACTCCAATCTTTTCACCCCCTTTCAGACAACAATTGATATTTTTAAGAACAGGTTGTGGCGATTCGTAGTATTGTAGACTGACATCAATGAATGATATCTCTCCTTTTTGTGGCCACTCTTGAGGAGGCTTTTTGTCGGGTTTTGATTCTAAATCTGCTTCGGGTTTGATCTGAGAGTATTCCAGTATTCGTTCGACTGCTGTCATATATGACTCCAGATCTGCAGAACATCTGACACACCATTGAGTCATTCCCGTTAACATAAGGGCTAATCAAATAAAATTTAAATAATTTAATTGATAAATAAATAGAAATTACCCTGAGATAAGGCTAGACCGGCATTTCCCCCGGGCATCGCTGTAATGATTGTTTGGAAATTAACTTAATGTCAAACCAATGATTAAAATTTATAAATACATTGCGGAGAAGTCATGATAAACGCGACGACAGCCCCGATATATATTAAACAAATCCAATCCATTAGAATTCCAAAGCCTCTGGAAATACAGATAAACATGAAGAATGTGGCGCTATTGTCGTTTTGGTAGCGCTCGAACTGTCTCTCAAATAAGTGTTGAGCACCGAAAGCACGAACAGTGGACAGTCCTGTGATTGTGTTATTCACGTGTGAAAAGACAGGACTTCGAGCTTTCGATTAAATTGAAATTAATTTTAATTAAAAGTTGAAAATTAATTAATTTCTCACACAATCCCTCTAATCGTCTGATATCCCGCGCGGATCTAATATAGAAATATCTACACATAAACACCACAATTATTAGAAATAGGGCCGGGAATAGAAGATACCAATTGACGATACAATTAACCACAAGAATACCGATTGCATTGGAAACTGTCTGCTCTGACATCAAGTTATTTGTCATTAATTATTGAAATGAAATACATGTATATACAGACCATTTGAAAATCGAAAGCAGTGGCCGGAAGGTTCTCATCAACAATACCCGTGTCTTTTGTAAATCTGTTTAATATCCTTCCTTTAAGTAATAAATTTAAATAAGATTTTTATAATTTTGAGTGATTTTAGTTAACAGACCGACGGGAGAGCTGTCGAAGACATGGATCGGAGCTCTTAATAGCGAATAGAATATTCTGTTGTGAAGATTGACTGACGAACGCATACACATCACAAAGAATGATGTGCTTCGGGCGAGGGCTGACACAAATAGAGCACCGATTAAACACGAATAGATTATTACATTAAATGTTTGGTCGACCACTTCATCGCTGTCCACTTCGTTTGTCCTGAAAGGCATTTTTGAAATCATTAGTATTAAAATTATCGCTTAAATATTGATTTAATATTTAAACCGTTTAAAAGGACAGACACTTTACTTTATCAAAGAAAGATTCTTTCAATAAATAATGAAAATATCTAACCATATGGTTA
Organism: Achipteria coleoptrata; assembly: GCA_000988765.1. Lineage (NCBI taxonomy): Eukaryota > Metazoa > Arthropoda > Arachnida > Sarcoptiformes > Achipteriidae > Achipteria > Achipteria coleoptrata. The sequence goes on along the minus strand of LBFM01002366.1, from coordinate 27,036 downwards.
ACCAATAATCGCTTCCCTGATAGAGAACCTGAGATATAATTAGGGTCGCAATTGATATGAACATCAGTACAGGTCCGGCACCTGCTTTGAAGTATTCCATGTAGACACTGGAATTGATAGAACCAAGTTCTCTGGTCTCTTCTTTGATTTTAGGCTCGTCTTCTTCGGCTAAGTCTCTGACTTCATCGACATTACCATCAGAATTGCCTCCAATAGAGCTGGCAATGGAAGGGGTCATAGAAATAGCTCTATTCGAATGTCTAAAAGCAATATTCTGATCAATTTTATTGCTTTTAATTTCATTAACTTTAGATTCGCTGACAAAAGACATAAAATTAATGCCAGCGTTTGATAATTGATTGTAATTTCCAAAAGCAATACATTTGCCGTCTTTTAAAACCATTATTTTATTTGCATTCTTAAGAAACTGGATCTGATGTGTCACTAAAATTCTGGTTTTATTTCCAAGGTATTCCATAACACACCTGTATTTTAAAACTTTGTTTAGAACTTTCTCTTTATTTAAATAAAAGTGTAATTATTTTACTTTTGAAATATATGTTTAGCGACGGAGGCGTCCACTGCTGAAAGGGGGTCATCCAATAGATATATGTCTGCTTCGCGATAAAGAGCCCTGGCCAGTGTTATTCTTGCCTTTTGGCCGCCACTTAATGAAACTCCACGCTCACCCACAAGAGTTTTATCCCCAAATGGAAAAAGTTTAAAATCCCTGTCGAGAGCGCACACCTCAACCACTTTATTATACTTTTCTTCGACGAATTTGGAACCAAATAATATATTTTCTCTGACGCTAGACATGAAAGCCCACGACTCTTGTGGTGCATAAGATACTCGACCCTCTACTTTGAGTGATCCTGATTCTAGTGCTAATTCATTGAGGATCGACATAAGGAGTGAGCTCTACATAAATACAACTTTTGTGAAACATATTCTATAATATTCGTCAAACAAACCTTTCCACTACCGACTGATCCGATAACTGCTAAGAGTTCTCCAGACTTTAGCTCAACGGTTATGTTATGAAGTGTTGGTTCCAAAATGTCCTAGATCATTAAGTAAATCATTAGTAACATCAGTAAAATTTAATGTTGTTTACACACAGTATTCCAACGGGCGGTCATATCCTTAATAAATATTCCCTTTTCAATAAAATCCTTGACATTATTTTTTGAGCCATTATTTAAGAAAATATCCTTTTCGTCAACAGATTTACCATTTGTTTGATTGTCTTTCAATTGTGGAGTGGATTCAATCTCATCGAGTATTAAAATTGTCTAAATTTATAGAAATTATAATTTAAATAATAGTTTTAATATAATTAGAGCCACACTTTAATTCTATCGCAGGCGACCATCAATTCAGCGGTGGCTGCGATTACTGTCGGGAACTGCTTTGTCACAGAAATTCTCATAGTGTTAAAGTAGGCCATTGTCACAAAGACTGCTTCGGCGGTCAGCCTTTTGCCGATATAGACATAAGTGATAAAACAGGCGAATAATATAATCTTTGAGGCGACGAAATAAAACGATAAGTTCACAGCTTTAAGAAAACTGGACTGTCTTATTTTGATTACTTCTTTCCTAAATTACAACATACAAGTAATACTTGAAATTAATAAAATTGATAGAGTGATGCTTTTTTGGACGGGTATTTGTCTAATAGGACCAGATTTAACAAAATGGAGATCAGTCGGTGTCGACAGTCAATTCCGTTCACTATTTAACTGAAATCTCTCTATTTTTGGACCCCTGGTTTGGAATGAAAGGCAATAGGAGTGGTAAAATGTATCTTACTTTCTTGCTAAAGCAACCAACTGTGCGAATGGTTTTTCCCAGGTATACATCTTTATTACTCTCATTCCGGACACAATTTCACTCATAATTCGAATTCTATTATCAGTCAATTGAGCCGTTTTTCTGCGAACGGTTTCAAAACCTTTACCCATAAGACCCTGGAATGGAATGAGTAGAAGCAGAACAGTGAGACCAGCTAAACAGGCCCAACTTAAATGTTCCCATAATAGGTATAATATAAGTGTAGTTTGAAGCGGTGCCACAATCCAAGCATGGGCGTAAAATGCGAACTAGTACAATTGGTTTTAGTGATCATTTTTGTTTCAATTAATGTCAGACCTCATCAATTCGGGTGACATCATTGGACATTATATTCAATATTTGTCCGACGGTTGTCTTTCCCAATGAGGTTCGGCTTAATTTCATTGACTATAAACAGAATTTTATCATTTGTTTGTATTTCAGACATAAATACATAATATGTAAAGAATTGATAATCAATTCATTTGATTAATAAAATTAATTTTATGATTAAAGATAATTAAAATTAAGGGACCTTTTTATAAATGAGTGCAATACAGGCCACTCTCATTCGCATTCCAGTCTTAACAACATAAGTAAAATTTATGTGTTGAAAAGTGACAAAAAATGCTGAGCATCCGACCACTCCCACTGCAGACCAGGCGGCTGTTGTATAATCCATTCCATGATTCTCAGCTCCTTCGAAGTATCTGACTACTTGACCAAGAAGTATAGGTTGACTCACTCTTACAACTAATTCCTTTAACAAAATAAAAGTGAGTAAAATTCAAATAAATATTTTAAATAAGAATTACTTGAAATAAAAAGACACAAACAATAGGAACGAACTCTAATCCAAATGCTTTAAAGAGAGCTCTGAAAAGACTCGGGTTCTTCTTTTTCAGTTCACAATTCCATTGCCTTAAAAAACATATAAAAATAAATAAATAAAAATATCATTAGAATGGAGTACTTCTCAAGTTTTTCCAGCACTTTATGTGATTGATCTTTCTCTGAGCATCGGTAGAGATCCTTGAATTCTAAATCTTTTTTATGGCCTTTAATAAATATTTGCCAGACCCAGCTGTCAATAACACCATGTTATATTTAATAAAATCACATTGCTTATCTAGATTTGTTCAATATAATTTTGGGAAAATTAATTATCCCTTGTTTACCTGAAAAATAGTTTTGAAATTGGATTGACACTATCCCAAGGAGTGGGACGCGTTATCTGTTCTTCCACTTCCATTTCTATGTTTAAACTGAGTTAAATAATTATAATAATTAAAACTTTTAAAATTAGTTAGAAATTAATTTAACTAAAAGTGTATAAAAGAGAAAGTTTTTCTAATATTTGAGGTATTCTTAGATAAAAAGTGATAAGAATTTTAAGTGAATAATGTTTAGCACTGGAAATATTTTAGCGCACTCCTACAAAATCAGTTGAAGAGTAATAAATGCCTTCTTTTAATTATCAAGTTTATTACTTAATTACAACGAGTTACACAAGTTTTTAAATTATTAATATTAAGTTTTAGTGAATTTTACCATTAAATTAATAAATCTTTAATTTTGAAAAATGCATTCAATAGAAAATTTTTAACAATTTAATGATTTTGCAAATAATATTATTTTATGAAAATTAGTTTTTAAGAGTTAACTTTCAAATATAAGGATAATTTGAATTTAAGATAGAGGTTTAAGATCTGTGTTGTGATAAGAGACTGTTTGCTACCATTTAATGTGTCGGAACATTTTATTATAAAGAATTATAAATATTCTTCTCTTTGTTATATGAATCAACATTTAGATAATATTGAAATAATGTTTATTTTAAGTTAAAGTGTGCTTTTAAATGATTATTTAATAAAAATTGTCAATTTGTTAGCAATTTTACTCATACATGTAATTTGACTGTTCACTCAGTGATCAGTTTTAAAAATTACTATTTTATTAAAATTTATTCAATTGTCTAAAATGAATATCTGAAAAAGTGAACTAGCAAAAAGATTGATGCGATAAATGAAGATGACCAATTATCAGTAGTATTCTTCTGGGTCCTAAAATTATAATTTATAAATGTAATGTAAACTAGCAAAATATAATGTCATTTTATATTATTGCTTTGAATGATTGGTAAATATAGCAGAAAATAGTATCATATAATCAATATTTGACTTCCTTTGCGTTTTTCTTAATGTAAAATATTATGTGATTCGAGAATAGAGTCTTTAATAAGAAAATTCGATTCATTTTTGGAGAACATTAATAACTAATCAATAATAGACTTGAATGACAACAGAATAATTGTATCCAATATTTCTAATGTTATCATTGATTTTATCTCTTTCGAAGAAAATGTTTCACTCGTCATATATCCTATTATAATCTTGTAGTCTATGTCCTAATAATATTGAATTTTACATATTATTTATTACTGATTTTAATTACATTTCATGAGTGCTATGAGCTAACTAAAAGTTTAACTAGCTAGTTGATTTTGGAACTATGAGTACTGAGCAAGGTAATTACATCTTGATTTTGACCAAATTTTAACATTTAAATTATATAACTAAAAACAAATGTAATTTTCAAGAATATCAACAAAATCTTAGAGTTGAGAATAATATTAATTATTATTATTTATCACTTAATTCTTTGAAAACAATTCTTAATGTACTCTTTTATAGAAGTGCAGTCAAATTCAAAAAACCATCTAATAATCAGTAATGGCCAAGGTCGGCCGCGACAGGGGGTTCCAAATTTTTTTACAGGGGGGGTATAGGGGAGGGTAAAATGGCGGACTTTTTTAGCGCGAATTTTGAAAAATGCCGTATTTTCGGTTAAATTCTATTAATTTAGTTTAAATTCAGTTCCCGGAGCGTCGGGAGCAGCTTCAGACCAAAATATGGCCAAAATATTTGCCGGCGCGCTTCGCGCGGCGACAACTTTTTCTCTTGGCGGGAGAGGGGGCCTCGAAATCCAAAATACAGGGGGATATTTACCAATACCTCTCTTGGCCATTACTGCTAATAATGCAACTATCTATAAAACAGTGATAAACCTTGAAAAAGTTCAATAATTTCAACTTTATCAAACATGCAAAATAGAAATAATATGTTTTATAGAGTTGAACATGGTTTATTGCATGTCTCTGTACATTATTGAAGAACTAATTATATTGCATATTGAATAAATGCCAAGTAACAATCATTAGTCTCAGATTAAAGTGTGATTGTAAAAATGACTTTTTATTGAATGAAACTCTCTTGGTACAATAATAATTTGGTGTCATTAGTTCTGTGTAGTACAGTAAAAGTCCATTCATTGCTGATTATCTCAAATATATTATTTCTATACTAATATTTTTCTGGTTATTAAAATACTATTGATTTGGTGTTATATTCATTAATTCAATGAAAAAAAACAGAAATTTATTAGAAATTAGATATTTTACGTGACTTAAAATTGCATTAAATATATTTTGCAATTAAATATTATTTATTAAATATCGCGTACAGTTTGTGCTTCAGGTAAAATGACGAATTCATTTTTATAATCAATATTAGAAGAGTCTGTATTATCTTGAAAATAATGATATTTTCAAACTGAGAGTTAATGTTCAGATTTTGATCGATATTTTTTTCTACACGTTTTTAATGTCATTTTATTATCACAACAAATGTTATAAAAATTGTTTAAAGAAATATTTTTTATGAGTATCTAAATGTGAAAGTATTTTATAAGTAATCAATTGATTTGCGATAAAATAACATTTTCTTTAGTAAAGTGAAATCGTGGTAAGTCCTGTTAATGCAACGGATTTTCAGGCTTAAAGTCTATTTCTAATAAAATGATGCTCTACTTAAAAATGAGAGTAATGATCAAGGTGATTAAGAGCAATAAAAATAAATGATGATCCGTTAAAAATTGCAATAAATTGATGTCAGAAATTCAATAATATTTTTATAGATTACATTCCATTAACTTTTTCATAGATTATTAATGTTTATTAATTATTTTTAAAAATATTTTCTAGAAATAATTCAAACCTATCTTATTATCGTTATTTAATTAAGAGTTTATCAGTGAACTCCTTGGAGATTTGTAGGATATACCTATTGTACAATGCATTGATTAATGATAACAATTGTGTTTCAATAGTGAAACCAGAAGTGTATATATTGTGCGCTCAATATTATTTTTCTGATGAACCGTAATATCAAGGAAATTTATGTTTATATTAATTAATTAAACGTTTAATTGAATTTTCTGTTTTTGTTTCGAAATGATGAATGAATTATGACTTTTTGCTTCAATTAATTTATTCATACAATGAGTAGTGTTTTCTATCTCTTCAATTGAAGTCTTAGTTTTCATTGCAGGTATCGATAGTTAAATTCAAAATGATCTTAAATCTAACACAAACTAAAGACTGTAAGTAATATTTTTCATTAAAAAAGTGTCAAGATGAATTAATATTTTGCACCTTTTTCATATCCAGGCTGTAATAGTGATGATTTAATCACAGATTATTCAATATTCCTGCAAAGTTTGCTTCTAATAATAAGTAACTTCTTTTTACTGCCAGCGATATATATAGCCTTAAAATGCAGATATTTTGGGGAATCAATCATTTATTTATTGACCATGCTATGCTCTACTGTACGTATATTTTGGTTTCAAAACACATATCTTGATTATTTAAGACTAAACCAAGTACAATTATATAAATTTCTCTAATTTTTTAGTTGAAACAATTATTATTCACTTTTTATGTTTTAAAATTTGTCTGATAATAGTCTTATCACATGTGCGACAACGGACGGCTCAAGTTTTGTCTCTTCAGTTATGATGTGCTGCAATTCTGTGACTTTTATTCTGCAATTCTGACACTTTGGGTGACCGCTATTCTAATGTCTGATATACCCTATGAGTGGCGATCCGTCTTTCATTTATCCGGTTCATTATTTTTCGCCGGTTTATTGCGCTCAAAAACTACAGGCGTTTGGAGTTTTGTTATTCCCGGTATTTGTGCGGTCCTACTCTTAACAATCAGCTGGGTAGTATTTTTAAATTTCAATAATTATTAGAAAACATATTTATGATTCTTAATTCTAAAACTATATTTTCCTAGAGTTACCAGTGTTACTATAAAAAGGTGGTTCCAAAGAGTCTCAAATTTTCTAGTTTAATACCTGGAACTATCCTCAGCTTAATCGGTGCCATTTTATTTGCTTCACAAGTGACAAGATATGGAGAGTTTTATGGTTTCACTCACTCCGGTTGGCATATCTGCATGTCTTTAGCCGTTTCTTTTGTTTTACCTAAAAATTTGTTGAATAGAATAAGTTTTGGCGATTATTCGGACAGAATATGTGTTCTCTCATCTAATGCCTGATAACAAGACTAAATCAGAACATGTTTTTGAATAATAAATTGATATAAAATATGAAACTATATTAATAATTTGAAATTCTTCTGATTTAGTTTCTTCTCATTAATTAGTTAATAATGACATTCAGTTTTCAAATTGAATTCTCTAAAATAAATCAAAGTTAAACATAATTTAAGCTTGCTCATTTGTCATTTGATTATTCTATGAATAATTTATCGCGAAATGAATTGCAATTTTAACAAATATAAAATATTTATATATTATCAAAAAACAAGTTTTTAACCTTGCTAAATAATTGATATTCATTTAGATTATAGAAAGTTTACAAAATAAAATGTTCAATCATTCTAGAAAACATTGTCTTCCCATTTACGATACAAAAGAACGCCTTCCACACAAAGATTTATCCATCAATTGTTTGGGTAATACTATAATTTTTAATAAGATAACATGCTAATTTAAATTATTCAATTAGATAATGTGATGCCATCAGTTTCTTCACTAATGTTTCATTGTATGGTATGTGTGTGGTATTGTTTGCGATTTAATGTTAATCTTGCAAATTGGCATTTGATTCATGCTAATTAACATTTTCCGCAACAAATTCCGTAATTTTTTCAGTTTTCCCGCTCTAAAGTCAGTTTATTTGCTATTTAGGCTAATTTAAACTGTATTTAACCAGTTATATAAACCAGTATTAACCAGTATAAACAGTCATATTTATAGCTACTTAACCGAAAAATGTCCACTTCAGGTGCCATAATCCGGGGGCAATTGTTCCCCTGGCTATTACCCTCTCCACTACCATTTTTGGCAAAAATTTTTGATACCCCCTTAAATCGAAGAACTTGGGGTCTGATTGAGTTTATATTAGATAAGCATGTATTCTCTCTCTCTCTCTCTCTCTCTCTC
>LBFM01002366.1:1516-18846 GCA_000988765.1 Achipteria coleoptrata | reverse complement strand
TCTCTCTCTATTTATTTATTTATTTATTTATTCATTCATTCATTTTAATGAAATTTGAAGTTTTATTTGAATAAATAATAGAATTTAATACTTGCAATAATTTTCACAAAAGATAACAATTATTTATAAATAATTTAATAAATTCTAATCAAAAATATAACTAAAATTCAATTGAATTTAAAGTGTGTTTTCATTTCTTAAAATAGCTCTCAATTATACAAAAATTTCAATTATTTTACAAAAAGTTTATGAATCAGTTTTGTCTCATATCAAAGAACTCATTTGATTTGACTCTTGCTTTTTGATAATCTGATCCGTTTGGTCGCCACTGAATCTCATTACAGCTGCGATTACTTTCGCCAAAGTCTTCAAAATTGAAGATAAAATTAGAATAAGTTTTGATTCGATAATAAAACACTTACGACGGGTTCGCGTCCTATCATAAACTCAAACAAAATATTCCTTAAATATTCATATTCTGTGGGTTCTGGCAAATGAACGCCAGACAAAAGTGGTGTGTTCTCAGAATTGTGTGTCTCAGCAAAACGTCTAATATTTAACAACTCTTTTAAGCGAACGTTTTCTTCTCTAAACATTAGAAAAATAGTAATAAAATTAATAGAGTTTTAAAATAGAGATAAAACTACTAAAAACTGACTGATATTGAAGTAATGAGTTTTGCATTGCCTTCACTTGATATGTGTGTTCGTTAACAGTGGATGAGTCAAACTCCGAGTGCAAACATTTTAGTTCACTGTCTTTGTCTTTAAGTCTTTGCTGATAATATTCGTGGACCTCTTCGAGCGCTGAATTCTTTTCGCTTAATTCCGTTTCTAACGTCGAAATCTGTTTTTTATAATCGAAAATAATTTGGTCTTCATTTTCATGGAATTTTTCGACTCTTTCATCGAATTCCAGTTCCTTTTCTTGTAACTTTGATTGCAATAAATTAATTTTTTCTATTAAAACAGTGTTTTTCTCATCGATTTTAATCTCAGATACATTTTGGTTATCACAAAACGTTTGACTCAATTCTTCCAATTGTTTTTCCAGGTTTTGATTTTTCACTAAAATTTCTTCTAATTCTAGTTTAAGCCGCGAATTATCACTTTTGATGGACAGTAACTCCTGAGTCGTAGAGTTGTGACGGGACTCGACAGCCATTAAACTGTCGTCTAATTCTGTTTCACGAATTTCCAACTGTTTGTATAGTTTTTCGACAATCGCTTCGTTTTGTTCTTTCATTTGAGACATTTGATTCTTAATGGATTCGATTTCGTTTATGTGTTTAATTGAATTTTCTGCTAAACTTGACTTTAATTCTTCACAATATTTGTTGATTTCTTGGAACTCTGTTTCAATAGTCTTGTATTTTTCTAATTCACTCTTCAATATATTATTTTCATTGACGTTTGAATTCAAGCGTTCAATCAATTGGTCTTTTGTTTTGTTATCATTTTCTAAACCAATAATAATATCCTTTTTGTGGTTCAGTTCTGATTCTAAGCTTTCAATTGAATTATTTTTCGCTTCAAATTCTTTAGAATTCAATTGAGAATTATCTTCAAGTTTTCTAATTATTTCATTTAAATCATTGATTTGATTGCATTTCAGTTCAAAATTATTGTTTACTTCAATATATTTATCATTCAAATCGTTTTTAATCGCTTCTAAATTATGGTAATTATCTTTAAGTTGTCTCAAATCGTTTTCAATTTGCTTTTCATTATTCAAAACTTGTTTTCTTTCATTTCGTTCGTCATTCAAATCAGTTTCAAGACTTGAAATCTTTTCTTCGAGTATTGATTTCAACGAAACTAAACCCTGTTTTTCGTTAATTAAATCATTTTTCTCTATAGAAATGGATTCATTAAAATCAGATAATTCTTTACACCTTTTTTCAAGTTTTTTCAGATTTTTCTTTAAGTTTTTATTTCCACGGATTTCTGATTCATATTTCTCTGAATCTGAGCTCAACTTTTGAGTGACGGCTTTGAGTTCATTACTCAAATCATTCAATTGTTTTTCTTTTATCTCTAATTGTTTTTGTAACTCATTTGACACTAAATTAATTGATTCCTGATTTGAACTCAACTCTTGATTTAATTGATTGACTAAAAGTTCTTTTTCTTCGATAATTTGTTTTAGTGTTTGGTTTTCACTGAAAAACTGATTATTTGTCGCTTCAATGGTTTCGAATCGTTCTTTAATTTTGATTAAATCTGAGTTCTCTTCGTTTAAAACATTGATTTTAGATAAAAGATCACAATTTTTGTTTTGTTCGGATTCAATAAGTGTTTTCAATTGAGTTAATTCAGATTCTTTTTCTTCTAACCTTTTTTGAATATTTTCCAAATCACTATTCGATTCATTTTCACTGATTTTTTTGCAATAAATGCTATTCTCTTGAGTGAGTCGTTCCACTTCTGTCAATGAATTATTGAATTTTTCAGAAAAAACATTTAAATCTTTTTCTAATTTCTCAATCATTTCTTCCTTTAGTTTTAATTTATTTTCAAATTCTTTTTCATTACTTTCTCTTTGATTCAACTGATTGTTTGCATCGATTAAACTTTGTTTACTTTTTTCTAATTCTTCAGATATTTCTTTAAAATTGGATGTCTTTTCACTCAATTCTTGTGTCAATTTCTCAGTTATTACCCGATTTTGTGCAACAGTTTGTTCAAAATCAGAATATTTATCAATTTCTTCCTTAAGTCTGGATTCAGTTTTTTCATACTTTTCTTTTTCATCGATAATATTCTGTTCTAATCTATCGTTTTTATCATTTAACTGTTGAATATTTAAGTCCTTTTCATTGATTTCATTCTCCAAGTCTTGTGTTCTTTGTTTGAGAAGAATTATTTGATTATTCAAATCAATTAATTGAGTTTTAAAACAATTCTCATCCGATGTCTTGCATTCAATTAATTTGGAATTTTGTTCTTCCAATTGGTTTCGCAAAGCATTCAATTTATTGTTAAACTCTTCTTCGGATGATTTCTTCTCGTCATTCAATTGATTAACCAAAAGGTCTCTGTCTTCCAACTGACTCCTCAATGATTCCAACTCATGTCTGGCGCCGTCTGTTTTTTGTTCTGCATTCTTAAGAAGTGATTCAGTCTTTTGAAGTTGAAGTTTGATTTCTTCTAAATTAGAGGAACGTTCGTTCAATCTTTGGATTTCATTCAATAATTCCGAAGACTTTTTCTCCGAATCGGATAATAGTTTTTCTAAATTATTTTTCTCGATTTCACGGCTTTCTTGTGCTCTATTCAGCTCTTCTATGGTTTGATTCAGTTTTGTCTGACATTCTTTAATCTCATCCTTCAAGTGTTCATTAGTTTTATTCGTTTCTTCGATTTGTTTTCGATTGTCGTCTAAAATCATTTGTTTATTACTCGATTCGGATTCACTTAAAAGTCGACACAAATTATTCTTTTCTTCGTCTAAATTATTATATTTTTGTTTCCATTCTTCCTCTAAAGTGGATAACTTTTTCTCACTTTCTTCACGGATCAGATGAATTGCAGCAGACTTTCCTCTGGAAAGCTCTTGAATTAGATTTTGTTTGTCTTCTTCAGTGGTCTTTTCAATTCCAACGATTTTATCTTCGAGTTCAGCGATTTTATTAGTTCTTATCTTCAAATCTGATTCAATGGTAGAATAGTCTTGATTTTTGCGCTCAATTTGATCTTTGAGTTCTCTGACAATTATATTCCTGGCCTCGAGTTCTTCGTGTAGTTTTTGTTTTGCCTCAGCAAACGATAGACTCTTATCTTCGTTTTGTTTATTCAATGTTTGTAACTCTTCATAGATTTTCTCGTATTTCTCTCTATAATTGAGAAGTTCTTCATTTTCTTTATTCAAAATAAAATTCTTCTCTTTATTAGTTTTAAGCGATTCCTTACATCGCGTCAGAAGTGTTTCCAAACGTTCGACTTTTTCTGTTAAGTCTTTTAATTGGTTATCCTTTTCTTCATTTGTTTGCAGACCCAACAAATCATTGGTCTCTCCTTTAATGTTATCTGCATTTAATAATTGAATCTTGGTTTGCAATACTTTAATTTTTTCGTCCTTCTCTTCGATAACAACTCTTAGGTTTTCCTCTAAATGTCTTTTTGCCTGTTGTTCCAAATTTGACTGTTCTTTCATTTCACTAATTTTTCGCAAAGTCTTGTCCTGTGTTTCGACCAAAACTTTTTTCATTTTTTCTTTTTCATCGTTCAGATGTCTGTAGGCTTTAACCACTTCAGTCCATCGCTCCCTATATTTCTTCCCTCTTTCCTTCAATTTGATACATAACTCGAGTAACTGTTCTTTGGTTACGCTGTCGACGGAGTAGTGTCGAGAGGAATGAGTTTCGCTTTCGTATTCACTTTCGATGTCTGATTGCGGCACAAAATGATTGGTCGGACTCGTTGTGGGAGTCATCGAATAGAATGACTCGTTTTCTGATATATTAGTAGTGGTGTTCATCAAATAGGAAGCGGTATTCGTTGGATTAGTAGTGGGCGAGTCGTCATCCAATTCAACTAAACTAAACTGATCTAAATTAGAGTCATTAGACTTATCGGTGCTCTTCACGTGGTTCTCATCATTAAAATGAAGTAAATCCGTATTATCACTGTTGGAAGTGGTGGCCAATGATTCAGATTTGCCATTACTTTCAGAATCATCTTTTGGAGGATTTGGGGAATTATTTACCTAAAAATATATTTCAATTAATTAATTACTTCATTGAAATAAATAGTTAGCAATATATTAAAGCATAGCTTTTAGTTTTTGATTGCAATTAATTTTGATGTTTACGACTAAAACCCATTCGAAGAGAATTTTAAGTAAACATTTTATTTGATTTTTGAGTTAAATTGAGTCTAGAAATAGATAAATTGCTAGAATAGAAACAAATTAAAATAAATGAACAAGCCAGAACTGAATTAATTTGTAGAGAACTGTTACTAGATGCTCCAAATATTAAATGCATTAAGACATTCATCGGTAGATAAGTAAGAAAATGACGAAATAAGACAATTGTTTGGGCAATAAATCAAAAAAAGGAGAGTATATGAGAGAAAAGTAGGACTAAAAATAAGTTGTATTAAAATGTATAACAAACAGACTATTGATCACAACTTTTAAGTTGAGTTCACATCAAAATGTTTGCCAAAATATTTACTTAAATTTTTAGTTTTCTTCACTACTCTTCGCTGTCTTTACGTAACAAAAGTTATTGACTTTTGTGATCATTAATAGAAATAACATTTAAGTAAACGGATTAACACTTTTTAGTTTAAATAAGAGTTAGTATTCATTGCAACCAAAGATTTACCAAAATTTTCAACTCTTAAAGTAATTCAAATAATTAGATATCAATTAAAATATTGTATTTTAATAATCAGTGGTTTTGTGTTTGTTTTCTTTACCAATTGGTCGATGTATTGCGAGGCCTGACTATTCAGACCCTGGATCCGAGTGCGGGCCGACTCTAATTCGGTGGTAACTGTCGATACTTTTTCTTTCAATTTCTTAAACATTTAAATCAATTAATTCTTTTCAAACTTTTAATAAAAATTTAACAAATTTTTACTAAACGTAAAACATTTTTCTAATCTTTTTCACAACAAAAATATCATTTAATCCTAAAATAACTTAAATTTTAATCAATGAAATTGTTTTAAAATAAAATTAAATATAAAATAAATTAATTGAATTGAGATAATAGTTATAAACTAATGATTAAATTAAAGAGCAATCAAATCAAATGCTCTTAAATTTAGTCCAACTCATATCTTATCATTGATATCGATATAATCGATATCTAATCGCTGCCCCTATTCGTTGCATTTATTTTTCACTACCAATTAATTCAAATAAATGAGATAGGGCATTCTAATTTTAATTGTAATTCACACCAAATAAATAATTAATACTTATTTTAACAAAACAGCATATCTTTCAATATTTAATTAATTGTAATTTAAATCGATTTAACTAATGTTTTGCACTGACGTTATTGATGTATATAAAACAAGATATAAAATTTGGTATATTTTGTTAGCAGAGTTTTGGAGTAAAAATGTGACTAAAAATGTGTCTAAAAAAGGCACTAATATTCGTTAAATTGTGTTGTAGTAGAGGTGAATGAGAGTAAAGCAAATGATAAAAACAAAATAAAAATATTAATTTTGATGACAATTATATGATATTATGGCAAATGATTGCAATAATGAGGTTTAAACCCGTTTTAATTGACATAAATTAATCATTTATACAATAAATGAATTGATAGACAACTAATTTGTTTGACAATTGATTTTAAAGGTTCCCGATTTCAAAGACGAGCTGAAGAAAGAGGCCGAAGGGCAGGTCCTCAAGACGTTTCCTCGAAAAGTGTTAGATTTACAGTCACTCCTTAATGTAATTATCGCTTTTTATATCATTTTTATTAAGACCTTTAACTCAGTGTCTGTTAATTGTTTGAAACTAAAAGATCCCGAACTTTACAATTAAATTGTGTGACATCTGTAGATATTATACATTCAAACTGTTTTTACATTTAGTCTGAGCACAGCGTTCTGTGTTGTGGGCTGTCCTCATCTCCATCTCCAGTGAGTCTTCGCTAAATGAACTGTTCTTAAAATAGAAGTGATGCCCATGTCTTGACATCTCTTTAGTTTAGAGTCTCTAATAGTTTGTTAAATGAGTAAAAATGAGAGTTCATCACAAAATTGGCGTAAAAACAATTTTTGTGATCACAGACTCAAAAATATACTTTGAGTTTCATTTGAATGTCTTTCCAATAGAGAGACAGTTCTCTTAATGTCTTATCGGAAACAAAATCATATTATTTACAGTTAAATATGAATTGAATTAATGTTTTTGATGTAAACTATAATTTAATGACAAATAATTAGAAGTGATATCTATTTTCAATACAAATTGTTTATTGATTTGAGTTTTGGAAGTATTGTAAATAAAAAGGATGTCATCAAACGGTGAAACCGCAAAAAGTTCAGTACAAATGATGCAAAAGTTATTACCAATACTTCTATATATTCGTAATTATAATGAATATAAAAGACATCAGCCGTTAGTGACTTCGAATAATACTAAAACTAATTATTTATTGAGTTCTGGCCTTAAAATTATGAGAGTTTCACAACAAATAACTGCCTATTATGAGGTAACTGTTAATCAACTCTTCCGTATTTCAAATGCATTCCTTTCCCTATAACTGCAAATATTATTAATAGAATTAATGTTTGAAATTATATGCTTTGATTGCATTTTAGCTATTTTTCTCACTTTTCGGTTAACATTTTTCTCTAAGTTTTCACTTTTATTTGGGTTGACTTTTATTTTTTTCAAACTAATCTCAAAATACTTCACTATTTAAATGTATACCTATGAGGAACAAAAATTAATTTGTGACCCGACCACCCCCTCCACCCGGCCCTCTACAAGTCTTCCAAAATTACATTTATTGGACATACAATAATAGTATTTGCCTCGAGGTATAAGACCACAAACTTAAGAGACTTTGAGTTATTTTTATTCTTCTTTTTTCAATCTATTAATAAATAGATTTTTGACTGTCATTTGAAAAATACCGGAATTTCATTCAAATTCGTCATTATTTGGAAATCTAACAATAATTAAGGGATGCCCAATGGGTGGGCGTTTATATTACATTTGAGTGATAGTACCTGACTTTTCTCTTAAAAGAACCAAAATAAGCCGAATATTTATCAGAAATCAGCCATTTTTCTGACAGTTTAGCCTCCCTTACACTTAAATTGAGTCTGAGTTTGAGGTCTATTAATATATTCTCTTAATATTGAATTTTTAAATATATGTGAAAATTTGAAACTAATTAATTGATGGTTAGGCTGAGGCACGATTGGCCGCCCGACGACAGGCCAGGGCTGAGGCCCGGGAAATACGAATGAAAGAGTTAGAGAAACAACAGCGAGAGTTTGAAGAAACAAGTGATCGACACTTCGAACTCTTCGGCAATAATGTAGGGACTGGTACTGCATTTAAGTCACCCGTTGCTGCCAGAGATGTAATCTAATTGTGTTTATCTTTGAATTCTCGCTCTAATTATTTTGTTTTATTATCCAAAGAGTCGCTGTTCTTCATATACCGGTTCCAGAAGAAGTAGTGAAGACTCTCTCGATGTGCCGTTTTCTGATGCGCGAGAGTTTAGGGTTTGTACTGTTTGTGATCTGACATTAATTAGAAAAATAATGAAAACATTTTTATTCAATATTAGCATCAATTGCATGAATTGGACGACAAATATCGCAAAGCAATGGTAAACAACGCACAGTTAGATAATGAGAAACAGGGACTCACATATCAGGTGGAGCTCTATAAGGACGATATCGAAGAATATGAAGAAAATTTAATTCGTCTCCAAAAAGATTTTAAAGACAAATCCAGGGTTTGTTTGAATTTTTATTCTCTTTTTTCTTATGTTTTCAATAGAAATGAATGACAATTATTTTGGAACAGACATTGGATCAGTTGAATAGAGATTACAAGAAATTACAAAAAGATTGCGATTATTATCGGGAAAATCTAAAACAACGCGATTATCTCATTGAGGTCTGACTCCATTTTTTAATTCATTATATAATTATTTCACTAATTATTGGATATTATTTGAACGAAACAGAAGTCGGGTTTAGTGATGATAGACTCGGATGAGTTTAACCCTATATTACATTCTGAATACAATAATTTTAATGGAATTAATGGTGATATAAGTGATAAAAGAAGCGAATCATTCGGTGATGAAAGCGGCTCCGAGTCGGGTATCAGTGGAAGCGCTACACTATCGAAAACGCCTACAAATGCTTCGTTAATATCTCAAGAAGCGGCTCAACTGTTAGCCGGTGTCGACGGACTCTCATTAGAGGCCAAAATCAAAACATTATTAAACGAAAGAAAATTATTTATGAATGATATAAACCAAATAAAGACAGAACTCGAAGAAGAGAGACAGAGGTCTAACAAATTAGAAGAATTAACTTTTATGGACTCAAACTCTTATAATTCGGATACAAAACTTGATATTCAAAGTCAGTTCAAATCAATTGTTTTTAATTTATATAAACATTTATTTATTGATTGACTAAAGGAGAGGCCAACCGTTTGGTCAGTGATTATAAATTCAAACTTAAAAAATGTGAACAAGAAATCATTATTTTGAATGGAAATATGGCGCGACTCGAGACCCAACTTACCAGATATCGAACCGCTGCTGAAGAGGCCGAGCGCTTAGAGGACGAACTTAAAGCTGACAAAAGAAAAACACAGAGAGAGGTATTTACTTCACTAAATTTGAATTATTGGATAATCTATTTTTGTTTCGATCAGTTGAGGGAAGCGTTGGCCAGAGTTGAAGAATTGGAGACATCTAACGCTCACTTACAGAAACGGATCGATAAACTGAAGTCAAATCGCAATATAATTATTCCTAATTCTAAATGATGTCCGAATCCAAACGAATAATGTTTTTAATTATAAGTTTGTGCATCACATGACTTGTGCTAAATGTTTAGACAAAAAACTTTTTTCAATTTGTGAACTGAAGTACCGGTGGTTTGAATGGAATTATATTTAACCGAATAACCAAAAACAGTATATATTCGGCGAAGACATGTCTGCCATTAACTAAGAATTAAGTGCCAATCAATGCATTCAAACTAATTAGAGCTTCGAATATATATTCAAAAACAAACAGAAAAAGCAAACAAAACATTCATTAATGAACTCAATTAACGGTTTTCAGGTCTGAATTCGGATTAATTTGTAATATTTTATAATACCTTTGATCGTACTTTAAATCTCTTCTTTTTTTCTTAATTTATTTAAGAAATTCTAAATTTTTTATTTATTGTTTTAATTGTAATTTAATATTCAAAGAGTTATTTATTTGTAGAACACATTAAGTTCTCATTTAATAATAAAATTTGTTTTTTTATTCAATTCTATGAATAAGTTTTTAAAAATTAATGATTTTATTCGTGAAATTTCATTCCAATAAAACTAATTTATAACTAAATCAAAAGAACTCATTATTTCTTAATTGTTGAATGTTTTCTTAATCCAGTATTAATGAGGCCCACCATTCCATCCACACTTTCGTTTTGAAAGGTTACTCCAATTTTAAGCTCAGACACCAAATTAGCCATCAATTCATTGAATTTATAGTATTTTTCTGTCAGTAGTTTAAAGAGTTCTGCTGTTAATCTCATCTTTTCTTTTACTATTGAATTGTAATCGTTTTCTTCCAATTGTTTGAATAAATTGAAGATATATTCCAATTGATTGACAAATATTTTCTCTCCTTTTGTTTTCAAAATTATTATGATATCAAATATCGTCTGCTTTTTGTTAATATATATATTTTCAATAATAAACTCTATTTTTGTTTTAATTGAATTTTCAATCGTCTGATAATTTGATTGAAAGAGCTCTTCGTTGGGAAAGATTGCGATCAAACTTCTTATGTCTTCATATAATTGTTGGACTAATTTATTACTAAAATCTTCTTTTAGTGAATTTAATTTTCTCTCGATTTCAGAGCCGACTTCAATGATATATTCACAACAATTCTTTACTTGCAATGGATTATCAAAATTTCTTTTGACTTCAGCCACGTTTTTATCAGATTTTTCGGAGTAATCCAAAAGTTTTCGAATTAGAATCGAATTGTTGTCTGCAATCAATTCTAATAAATCATTTTTCACATGAATTTCTTGCATAACATTCAAAGTATTCCAAATGAATATTATGAGCGATAAACCAGTCATTGGATTAATCTCTCCGACAGTAGAATCAGTAAACAGTTTTCCATAATATTTATATAATGCAGAACAGAATCGAAAACAAACGATACATAACTTTTGTAAAATATTATGAAAAGTATCAAAATTCCATTTTGACGTAACCACTAATGAGAAGAATAGTAAATGTGAGACAGCATTGAAGAAGAATTTGGTGGCAATAATCCCAGAGATTAACTCTTTTTTCTCATTTGAATCATTTTGTATTAAATTAATTGAAATTTGAACCAAATTATCGGCAAAAGTATATAAACTTTTGTGCCTCTCTTCGATCCAATGAACAAATATTTGTCGATCAAAATCTTCCCAAAACTCTTGGTTTTCAGTGTTCTCTGATCTTATAAATGGCGAAAATCTCAAATCATTTAATTTTATTCCAACTATTTTTACTTTTTCTGGATCTTTGGCTCTGATTTGTGTTAACTTTTGTTCGATATGTTTAACCATTTCCTCAGAACCCGTCTCAATGGGATCACTTGTTTCCAAATCACTAGAACTGATTGTTTTAGTCTTAACGGGAAAAAACTCTTTAAATTCAGTAATGAATAGAAAGTGATTGAATATTTCATCGCTTAAACCAACGTTTTCTTTATCTCTGTTCCACTTATCGACCAATTCTTTGATTCTATGTTTTAATTGCATTTCAAATAAAGTAATTGTTTTACAATCGATAATAGACTCCAATCGATACCAATATTCTCGTAAATATTCTGACAAATCGGTTAAAAATGAGATGATTTGAGGCCAAGTGTTGGAATCTTTTAGATTCGTTTCAATCCATTTTGTGATTTCGGTTTCAATCATTTGATTTATAGTTGACTTAAGTTTTAAATCTCTATATTTTCGGTGATATTTACGCAAAGCTTTCAAACGATAAAACAATTGTCGAACCGATTGAGAGCTTACTATGTCTTCAGTCGTTAATAGAGTCAACATATTCTTTAAACTTTCGGACAATTGAATCACAAAATGAATCTCAATTTGATTAAGAGCTTCTATATAAGGGTTTGAGAGCCACTCCTTATAACTCTTCCTAATTATGGTTTCATTGGCTAAAATTTTGGCCAAAATTAGTGAATAATTATTATTATTTTGTTCCCAATATTTGATCATAAGATTTATCAAAACAGTTCTGCGTATAATTGAGTCTTCATAAGAGGTCAGATTGCTTTGAAGTTTATGCTGATTATGCAGAGAAAGGGCCGGCATATAGAAGAAAGTCAAGTAATTAAACTCTTCTCTGTTCGTCATTTGTATCATAAGTTCTTTGTTTTGGTCGGAATTGATTCGATTTAAATGCCATTTAAAAGATAACGTATAGAGCAATATATGATGATTGAAATATATTTGGTGCTGTCCTCCCATTTCCAAACGACCCCAAATTATTTTCAAAGTAACCGAACCCATCGATTCCTCAGATAGAGATAACTTCTGGTATAAACCTGTCGATGGAATAGAATACGTGAAGAAATTCTCATTTGCAGATCTCTTCCCGATTTTCAGACAAACGGCTCCCAAATAATAATCCAATTCTGAGCGAAAGATAGCACTTAAAAGTCTTTTACAACTGAAACCCGTATTTTTACTCCAGAACTCAATACAAACTTCTTGTCTGTAAATTTTTTCTAAAGATTTGTCCGAAAAATTGTTGGAAGAGTCGGGAATTTGGACGTCTAGTTTTGTCTCCCACTTAGGATTTGATGTTCTCATCAATGGTTTGGACACAAATGGTTTGGATGTGGAAACCAAACGATCGTTTCTGCAGTAAGTCTTCAAAAATATTTTGAAATAAGGATTGCATTCAATTTGTTTGTCTCTAAGATTATGACCGGACTCTATGTAAAAGTGAAGAAGTTTTGGGTTCAAGAACTCAATGCCTTCGAGTGACAAACTTTTAAATTGATTGTCATTTAAATTCAATAACCCTTTGATATATTTTTCAGTAAACTTTTTATTCACATTAAACGGCGGATCAGAATATTTAATTCCTAATGAGTTAGAATTGATTGCCATAAGTCTTCTGATAAACAACTCTTCTTTATTTGGATCTGAAGTAAAGCACTGATTAATCCAATGGATAACTTGTTTGACATCAATTGATTGATCAAAACTAGAGATTCCTATTATTTGTTCCATTAATTGTCTCACAAATTGGATGAAAATTTTGTTTTTTGAGATAAAATTTTGAATAAAAGATAAGTCGCGTGTAATTAATAAATCAATTGAGACATAAAAATAAGTCAATTATTGTTTAATGAAATCAATTATTATTAGAAAATTCCAAAATAAATAAATAACCGGAAAATGGATTTAATAAATAATAAAAGTTTTTGGTCTAAAAAATTCATTTTTCTATTAAGAGATTTTCGTCTAAACTTTGATCGAAA
Source organism: Achipteria coleoptrata (assembly GCA_000988765.1). Taxonomy (NCBI): domain Eukaryota; kingdom Metazoa; phylum Arthropoda; class Arachnida; order Sarcoptiformes; family Achipteriidae; genus Achipteria; species Achipteria coleoptrata. Next base: position 5,600 of record LBFM01002366.1, on the reverse strand, counting down.
TTTCTTAGAAATGTGTTGATCTGTAAATAAATTTATTATTAAATTAATTTAAAGCCATTTATTAAATCAATTACTCACGAGATCTGAGTTATTATAAAATAAGTGCTGTTTTCGCCAAATAATAGATCTCAACCTTTCTATTCCTAAATTGCAATTTTTTATTCAATTTATTGTAAATAAATCAATTGATTAGTTACTCAAACCTTTTTCTCTGTTGTCCCCAAACTGCTGTTCCCATTCGTCTAATAAAATATTAGGATAAGAGAGTCGATCGAAATATTTTAAATAATGTCGTGTTTTCATTGAAGGGAATATTCGATTAAAACTTCCGATTCTGGAAAACTCGTCCTCCGATTCAATGAGTTGTCTGATATCATAGTCTGTTAAGTGATACACAATTTTGTGGGTTTCAGCGAAAGCGTTGTTTACAAAAGAGGACTCATATTTTCGGTGCTATAAAATAAGATTTGGGTTAAAATAAATGGTTTATATCTTTAATTACTTTAATCTCTTCCTCATCCGTAAGACTGGAACAATAGTAGTGACGATTCAGACAAATAAAATCAGCAAAAGTCTCATATTTCTTGAAATTCGGGGGAATTTGATAACCGATTATATTCAACATATCTTTAATTAATTGACTTTTGACTGCACTGTCCACTGGAGAGTCTGAACGAAGACTTGGAGATATATTGACTTCCAGAAGCCATGGCTTATAATTGTTGTCAAGCATTATATCGAAGCCCAAGAGTTCAAAACACGAGTACCGACTCTTAACATTCTCTTTAACTAATTTGGAGACATGAGGTTCACAACTGATTATTGTCTTTATTATCATATCTTCTATTGATTTACAAATGAGATCGACGTTAACTTCTTTGGAAGAATGGCTTAAATATCTCCACAATGTTTTAAGTGTCCACTTATGACCGGTTTGTCCGTTGATATCATTATTGAGAACATAATTCAAATTGTTTTTATTGACGCTATAATTAGTTAAATGCATGAATTGATTGTCGATATTCTGGATATCATTAGAATATTTATGAGATGCAAACCGGACTAACCCGTCGTCGTAGAGATACACTCTTAACGGAACTACTGATGTGATTAAGACATAAACTCGAAGATCAAACTTTGTCTCATTATAGAGAAGACAGGGATTTGTTATATACTTTTGAACGATAAGAGTAGGCTTTACGTATTGTTTGAGTTTAGTTCTACACGTCTTCGGTATTTGACTAAATTTGTCGATTATTTGAATGCCCTGTCCTCTGGCAGACGCCGGAGGTTTCAGAATAAATATCAACTCTTCGTCAGAATTAGTCCAATACTTCTTCAATAGATTCAAGTCTTGGGGCAAAACATATGTTTTTGGATGAAAATTACCGAACACTTCAAAGCCATGTTTTATAGCCATTGACCGCAAGTTTAGCCACAATTTGTCTTTCCTTCCGAAATGAAAACTTCCCGGAAAGTGATTCACTTTTTGGTAATCCTTTACTGATTTAAAATCATTACATTTCATGTGTTTACACCAAATGGCGCTCCAATTCTTGTAAACCTTCCTATTCTTGTCTATAGAATAAAAGATAAATGAATTGAAGACTTAACACACTTTGGATCAAACCTTTGAGTAAACGAAATCCAGATTTTATGACAATAGTCTTCATAGTATTGGCAGTAATTGAAGATAACTTCCATTTAAGATAAGGCTTTAGTTTGTTTGGCACTGAAGACACTGAAGAATAAAAGAGTATTTAATGAGAAATCAAATGATGTTTAGTGAGACTGAGAAGAGATACCGGACTCGTCCTCTAAAGCAAAATAAATTGTCGGCCAAACCATTGGAAAGAGTGACGGCTGAAGAACCAATGGTTGACCGCTTGAGTCCATTAGTCGGGGAAAGCAATGAAGTGTTTGTTTGTTATCGCAATTCAATGAATAATTGATTACATTTTTAATTAATTTCTCATAATTTTTGTCATAAATTTCAATGCAATCAATATTTGAATCATTTGTTTCACTAAAATTGTCGCTCATTTTAATTGATTTTAACACTAATTTGTATAAAAATTGTCAAAAATATTATTTATAATTAATTAAAAGTAATTAAAAGTAATGAATAAATAAAAATGAATTAAATATTAAGAGAAATAATATTATTTTCTAATAAAATAATGACAACAAAAGGACAACAAAACAAAAAATATTTCAAAGCATTGAATGAAGAGTTGAGTGAAGTCACAGACATTCAGTTCATTGACTCAATCATTGGCTCACTATTCAAATCATTCATATCTTACGTTACGATTAGTTTATTACCAAAACTTTATTCACACCAATCCTTACGTAAAGCATTTAAACTGAATTTAACTTCAAAACTAACTACAAATTCTAGTCTAAAATCTAACTTTACAAAAATGATCACCGATTCACCATGTTTACCATGTTTACTTTTGATTCAATTAAAATCTTGTTAACCATGTTAACTCCAAAATATATTTGTGAGAGGACACCATAGTGGTATTGTGGGGAAATCGGTATGGTAGGGGAATGGGTAGTGAAGCAATAGTGAAGGATATCTTCCAAAAACTAAAATTATTTCTTTAATAGATTTGAATGACTTTCTCAATGACAGTGAAATGGGTTTTGGTTTTGATGGTCTGTTCTCTTCGATATTTGTTTTATAGTTTACATCCAAACTAAAGGTTTTGTATTTAATATACACGAAAAATAGATCTCTAATTGATTTTGTTGTCCTAAGAGTTTTAAATAGAGACCTACACAATAAAATTTATCAAGTTGAAATATTTCATTTCAAAAAAGATTTCATATTTAGGTGGCAGTCAAAGTACAAACATCTAGGAATAAAGTTTACCTTCAATTTTAACGGGGTTATAATTGGAATTTTCAATTGAAACTTTCACCGATTATTTATCTGTTACTAATGTTTTTAAAAATGTATAAGAGTTTAAAAATCACCATGATTGTTTTCAAGATTCAACAATATTTGTGAGTTGAGTGAAAAATTACCAAATAATTCATAAACTATCATAAACTTACTAATTAAAAAGTACATGGAATATTTTTAAAATCTCAAAAGTATCTTGTTGATAATTGAGAACAGGAAAAGCAATTACTAGGTTTTTTGATTGAAATAATAATTTAAGCATGGTGATTGAAAATGTTCAATTGGGGTTTTCCCTAAAACACCGATATTTCAGAAAATAAACAAGTTAATTCAATTTTGTTAATTGGTAATTAAACAAGATAAAATATACTAGAATTTATATTCTGGAATTTTGGAAAACATATAATCAAGAAAGTTATGAGGAGCGCCGAAAGAGTAAAATCAATGGCCTAAAAATAGGAAAAATGTCTTGATTTGTGTGATTGAGTGAATGCTTTATCGTTTACAACACTGTTTGGCTAATAAGAAAGTCATGCAAAACATTGAATATTTGTTTTGATAAATTGCATGTTTGCCAATCTATAACCTTTTTGATAAAAGGTTATTTACAACTTCCATATGTCCATATGTATCCTCTTAAAACTGTGACACTGTCCTGGCTCTTAATACTAATGTAGGCTTAGCCATCCCTGGCTGATTGAAATCCCAGAATGCACCAGGGTAAAAACCCATCGAAAGGGAGGGTATACGAAAAAATGGATTGCAATTATTAGCATAGAAAGCAAATACCAAGATAACTGTCCTAAATTGACGAATACAATGAATAAGAGTAATACATATCCAAGAATTGTTGCCGTAATTGAAAAACAAATAATACGTTTGTGAGTCTTATTCCTGACAGCGATTGAGTTAAACAAACATTTGATTGTAATCGCAATCAATTGCATCACAGAAAACAATATTCCCATTTGTTTTGTATTGAAATCACAATTATTTTGAGCCAAAATAGCAATGAATTGTGTGATTCCGCTCAGAGAACCGAACCATAAAAAAGAGTGCACTTCCAATACAGACATATCAGATATTATTGGGAACTCTTTGAGAACTCTTTCCTCTCAAAACAGAACATTCAATGAACTGACAAATTCTTGACTTTTATACTTTTATTCT
>LBFM01002361.1:15229-55762 GCA_000988765.1 Achipteria coleoptrata | reverse complement strand
CCCCCCCCCTGGAGTCATTGAGCTTGGTCATACCTGATTATAACTAAATTTAATTTACATTCAATTTATTTATTTAATTATTCGGAGAGAAGACAATCCAATATATATTAAATTTATTTCACTTTTAGTTTAATTTTAATTCAGTTATAGTTCAGTGTATTATATTGTAATTTACACCCAAATTGAAATATCCTTGTTCAAATTTGAACTCTTTATTAATGAGCGATTATTTGTGTGTCGTATGCGTTATAAACTCCAAATTATTTGAACTTTTTTAACCATTTATAACAAAAATAATCATTGATTTATAATGAGTTGAACAACACTTGGATTTTTGCCCCCTCTGTAGTACCAGAGTCTGTACTCCTGTGTATGTTTAGGTTTAGGTTTAGGTTTAGTGTCCAATCAGTCGATATCTTACTTAAAGCCGTTATTCCATTAGTTTATATGAAGTAATAGTTTTAAATCATTTGAATTCACAAAAAGCGTTACAAACCTTTGAAAAATTAAGATATTTAATGATTGTTAGTAATTAGAAATTAGCTTGATTATTTTTAATAATTTTATTTAATCAAGAACCTATAGTCAATGCTCGTATTTCTAGTATTGAATATGAATGAACTCTTTTGACCCCATAAAAGTTTAATCACGAAGACTACCTTGATCTTTTAAGTGATACCCTCAAATAAGTAGTGGAAAATCCCCCCTTTAATTGATCATGTTGATTCTTGTTATTTTAATCAATAATGAATTTATTCAAGGCTAACTTTTTATGCAATTAAAGCTTAATTAAAATAGTTGAGCAAGATCATTAGATTGTGAGATACATTGAAATTGTTTTATTAAATATTTAGTAACCGAAAGGAAATATAGGTTTAAAATAAATTCAAAACTTTTATTTTGTTTTATCCGATAAGTGACTCAACATTTGATTTAAACTTTTATACAATTAATCACTTCTATTACAAAACATTGACTTTAGAGTTGATTCCAATGTTTTAAAAAAATTCTAGTTTTAATTAAAGTTTAATAAACTATTAATTATAGTAATTATTTATTTAATTTCACAATCATTTAAATCAAATTGAATTAAATTTTTTGTTTCCTTGAAGTGGTTTCTCACTTGTGTTTAGACACAAGAGTCTAACCATTAGACCATTTTTTTAAATTTAATAAATTGAAAAAATTTCCTCGAATTGATAAAAATCGAAGATTGTGTGCAGTAAACGACTTCATACAATATTTATTCATTTTTTGCTTTCTCTTTAAGATTATGATTGATATCTAAACACAAAATATCGTAGATTTGAAAAAAACAAATTTCTTTTATTAGTAAATGTTTTTTGCTATTATTGGACACAAATTAGTTGATTACATATAGATTTGTTTGAGATATAAATCATTTTTCTAATTATAGTCAGATTTTGGAAAAACGTTTCACAAAAGTTTTATTATAGCACTAAAAGTTTCCGTCACTAATACTGAAGATTTGTTTTAATCTATATTTAAAATTATTATATATTTTTGTCAAAATATCTGTTTATTTACATTTTTAAACAACTTTTTGAGAAATTAGTTTAAAAAGTTGTAAAGTGTTTGTTGTGAGGGTAATGTGAGGGTAGTTTTATTAAAACACCTTGTTTGCCTGAATAGAGGGTCGATATCTTTGATTATTAATTATGTAAATTGAAATATAGGAGAAAAAGTCTGTTTCAAACACTTGTGGATCGAATCCATGGAATAATTTGAAATTTGAAGGCGAAAAAGGAAATGCAATGACAGAAAAGTTCAGAAAATTAATGGGAATTAAAGATAAAGATTTGAATTCTTCAGCTCTCAATTCAGAGGATAATAAAATTGGAAAAAAGAATGAAAGAAATGAAAGTGCGATCAAAAGTCAAGAAACTCTGTTTCGAGATTTAGACCTCCAGTACTCTATCGCTCGGATCTCGACTCACACTCAAAGGGGTGTCGGATTGGGATTCGGTTTATCACAAAACTATAACACATCCAGTGGTGACAAATGAGTAAAATCTAGTGTTTCGGCCATATATTAAGCATTAATGAGAAAAGAGTAAAATCTTATGACTTTATGATTATGAGCTCACCTGAAATAAAAGGGAAAGTTATTCCAATTGGTGTCAATGACCGATTGATTGCAAGTTTAACGCTTTGACCCATTTTATCTCATCTCTAACTTCAAGGTACACCACTGGAACACCTCATCCACCAATTCATACAATCATATATTCTATCGATTAAATCATTAAATCAAATCCAACACAAATTCCTTTACTTTTTTTGTAAATATTTCTTAAAATCGTTAGAAATTATTGTAATTTAAATCTAATGTAATCTAAAAAATGTAAATCAATTACTCATTTGATGTATGATTTATGTATTAATGTATTTAGAATTATAAATAATAATAAAAGCGTTTGAATTTTTAAAAGACTTTCAATTTTTCCCAATAAAATAAAGTTTAAAACTTGAAATCAGTCGACACGAGCTCTGAGTTCAACGACCCATAACTGAGTTAAGAATTTTCACTCTATTTTTTACGCTTTATGTATAGCAGATATCTTTTCTTCACCTACTTGTCAGTCCTCACATGTTTTGGGGTCTCCCCTCGTCTAAAGACTGTTGTGCATACAGTTTGTTGTGCAGTTCCCACACTTCTGCCAAACGACCCCAAAATATTGTGTTTCGCAAACTTTTTTACGACCCATAAAATTGAAGAATAAATCATTTTTTTTGTTATCATTTATTGATTGTTATTATTATTATTTATTATTTACTCAATTTATTGATTTCATTTGATTTTAAGATAAAAAACATTTTTTATCTCTCATTTAATACCAATTTAATAGCTTTTCATTCAATAAATGAATTGATTTTTTCCAAAATTTTTAATCAAATTCTGATAAAATTCTGTTCAATATATCAAATATTTGTTTGAAAATATTGAATTGATTCCATCAAAATTAGTATCTCAATGAAACATTTGTTATTTAAAATATTCTCTCTTTTTAGGGAATGCTCTCATGTTTTGAAATGTTTGAGTATTTAAAAGAATGATTAATCAGTTTTAAAAGTAGATCTTTATTTGTATGTCTGTCTACTCTTTAAGTCTACTCTGAGTTGAATTTGCGGTTCCTCTGAAAATCCCTTTGAATATGTGATGCATAAACTATTTGCGGGACTGGTCTATGATGTGAGTGCACTGCATCTGCACCTGCACTGCATCTGATAGGTAGCTGAGAGGAACACAAAAGTAGCAAATGTTGGGACAATTAATGGCATCGAGAGGTCAACCAAAGGAGTTACGGAAATGCATTTGGATGTGAGTCAAAACATCGCTGTAAACAACACGATATCAACAAATAATATGTTTCACAAAGACTGCACAGAAGCCAAGAAAGTTCAATGACCTCTGACTGGTCCGCTATAATAGATTAGGGCCGGCCGGAAGACTTACTAACAACTAGGAAATACTCTTAGAGACCATCTTTTAAAAAAAGTTATTGATTTATTGAATTTAAAAATTAATATCAAATGTATTCCAGAAGTAAAATATTAATTCAAAAATCGAGGCTTTTATTTGAAAATCTTTATTACTTATAGAGAAGAGAAAGTCTCTTAAATTTAATGTTTATTTCAAATAATATCGAAATAAAGTTTAAAAATATCTATTGATTTGAATTAATAATTAGATTATTGATGGATATTATGGATAGACTTTAATAGGCTTTTGAATGGTTTTGCGGTATTCCGAAAGTTTAAATAAAATGCATTGAATTGTATTGAGTTTATGTTCACTCGTATTAACTTTATATTAGTCTTAATTGTCGACTGTCTTACTCTCTGATGCTCTATAAGAGCCTTATGAATGACAGGTAATTCTAGGCCATCAACTCTAAGACCTACTGTACTATAAGATAAGTTGAAGCCACACCAGGTATAGAGTGCGGGCCACCACTTGTATGAAGGGGCAGTGCTGTACAATAATCAATATTTTTGTCAAAGGCTTATGAGTGTGTTTTTCTGTTCACGAGCTCTCATATAAAAGTCGAGTGAAACTATCGGTTACTATTGTCCTCTTTGGACCACTAATTGCTGTATCACTTCTCTAAACGCCGATATCTTTTGCATATAATTTAAGTTAAGTTAAAAGTTTTGTATTAATTGATTGCAATGGTATTGGCTATTATGCATACTCTGGTCCCAACTCTGGTCTCAACTGTACCCACCGTCCGTTTGTGCCTCATATTTATTATCGTATTCTTAATCGTCCGTTTGTACATCACTCGATCACCTCTTCTACCTCTACCTCCCGGCCCATTAGGTATCCCTTTCCTGGGATTCCTTCCGTTTTTGGGCCAAGACTTTCACTTCACTCTCACTAATCTTTCCAAACGTTTTGGTCCGATATATCAGATATTTCTGGGAAGTAAACGCATTGTCGTTATCAGTGATACCCAAACCATTCGCGAAGCCTTTCGTCTTCAGGTTTTCTCCGGCAGACCTGACACAGAATTAACCAAAATTCTTCAGGGATATGGTATGTGTCCATCAAATTCTTCTCTTAATTATTACTTTGAAAATATATTTCCATTAAATTCTTAATTTAAAAGTTCTCTTATATTATATAAAATGAATGCTTCCCTAAAATTAAGATTAATAATCAATTTATGATAAAACTATTTTAAACAAGTAATTGTACAGTACCTAATTATTTACCATGTTCAACTCTTAGAAATTGGTGATTGTTTTTGTTTTATAAGCCTGAAAAAGGTTAAAGTTTTGAACTTTTTTTGAGATTTTAAATAAAATGTATTCTCTGATTTCTAATGAGTTGAACATGGTAAATAATTAGGTACTGTACTCTTAATCAATCTATTTATTAAATCAAACTCGTCCATATTAAAGAATGTCCAGAGTATAAAGAGAAATATAACCTTAATCTCTATTACAATAGTTTAATGTTTGGTTTATTAATATTATACTAAAATAGTATTTTCAAACGAATGACTCTTCTTATTGGGATTATTACTGTATTCGCAAATATAGAGCGAATCAAATAAACTACAAAATGTAATATTTTTCTGTCGACAAAATCATTGCTTTTAATGGTGTTATTAACTGATTATAAATTATTAAAAAATATACGATACGATGCTCTTGTAATTTTGAATTGCCAAAAATTGTGAAATATTCTAATCAGAATTGATCGTTTTGGTTTATTAGGTTACTCAGGATAAACTATAATTGGAAAGAAGGCCTATTTCTAACTCATGATATTATTAATATTACTACGATTACAATATTCCATATTTTAATCAAAGGGTTCATATGATTCAAATCTTGTATAATTTAAAAGAAATGGGAAATTATCACAATTTAAATATATATAATGTGTTAAAAGTTTTAATATTTAATTAATTTTTATTGTTTTAGGAATTGTCAACTCAGACGGTGCGCTATGGAAGGAGCAAAGAGCTTTTTTGCACACTGTTCTTCGAAAATTAGGAGCTAAAAGTTTTTTACAAGGACGTAATAATCTTGAACATAAAATTCGGGTAACTATCGATTCATTTTTTAAAACGTTTAACAAAAAAATTATTAAAAATATTGTTTTCAAATGAATAACATTTCAAATGTTTAAAAAATCTTTTTAATGGAAGTAATGATAAGAAATACCATTAATAGTCAAAAACCTATAAAATAGCAAAAATTGTCTGAATCTGACTTTCGATCTGAAGAAACATTGATGTAATTAAATGGTAAAAAGAGATAATTAATATATTTGTACGCCATTCCAGCCACAGGTTCAAGATTTTCTCTTTGATCTCAAGTGTTGTGAGTCTCGACCGGTGCGAATTCGACCACTGCTTGCCTGTGCTGTTAGTAATGTTGTCGGATCTCTTCTAATGAGTATGACTTTTAAGAGCTCAGAAGACAAGACATTTCTTCGTTTATTGAATTTAATGGAAGAGGGTTTCAAGTTGTTTACCCTGGCTATGCCCGTCAACTTCTTTCCTTTCCTTAGACACGTTCCGGGAGTGAATTATGCGTATCAGAAGATCATTCAGAATAGGACCGAAACGAGCTCTTACTTCAAAAAAATAGTGGACGAACACAGAAGAACGTTAGACAGGGAACAGGTTAGGGATTTCGTTGACGCATATTTAGTACAACAGGAAAAAATTAAAGCAGCGAATCAACACTCGTACTTCTCAGAGGAACAGTTGATACAAGTAATGAATGACATATTCAGTGCTGGTCTGGAGAACGTCACCTCAACTATTGAATGGGCCGTTCTCTTCCTTATGATTAATCCGAGCGCTCAGAAACGCATTCAATCAGAGATCGATAGAGTGGTCGGAAGCGAACGATTGCCACAATTGGATGACTTGAGTTCAATGCCTTATACTGAGGCCACGTTCTGGGAAGTACTTCGACGCAGTAATGTTATAGCACTGGGAAACGCTCACTCCACTCTTGAGTAGGCTCTCAATAAGATTTTGATTAAAGTTTATTAATTAAATTTATTTATTTTAACAGAGATTCTAATCTAAACGGATATTTGATTCCCGCGGGAACTAATATATTACCCAATTTATACGCCATTAATATGGACCCCAATCTATGGCACGAACCCGAAAAGTTTGAACCCCAGAGATTCATTAAGGGGGGGAAAGTGCACAAACCCGACCACTTTATTCCATTTTCTGTCGGTTAGTCTATTAATTGTTACTAATTTTGGAATTATTACTAATTCTAATCGAATTGATTTTAGGCCGAAGAATGTGTTTGGGAGATGTCTTAACCAAAATGGAAGTGTTTTTATTTCTCTCGAGTTTACTACAAAGCTTTGATTTGTGTGTACCCAACAATCAAGAGCCACCTCTAGCTTTAGGTATTGTGGCCGCTTCTGTTGCCCCCAAGCCTTTCCATGTGTGTGCTGTACCACGAATTCACTCCAATTGACTCATTCTCTTATAAATATAGGATTCTTTAAATTTTCACTTTTCTATTAATTTTGTAAAAATATTTTTTTTGTTAATTTTGTAATTTAATGTCATTTTAGTTTCAAATCTTCATTAAACAAATTTAATTTAAAACAATTTTATTCTTATTAAAAAGTGATCATGCTATTTCAGTGGATAATAGTAGAGCACATTTTCGATTTAATTTACTCATTTAAGACACTTTTCAAAAGGTTTCCATTGGAAACACTACTGAAAGCTATTAAATCAATTAAAATATTTTGTCGATTGATTTCACTTTCGATGTAATCGATTAGAGACCCAATGCTTTCAATTCTATTCGAGAGTATGTTTTGTTGGTTTGAAATTTGAATTTCATTATTAGTTACCGTCTTATCGATGATATCCACAAAATCTTCAATTTGTTTGATTCGTGAATTCACTGCAATTTGACTCACTTTATATCCATTAAAATCGTTTTCCAAATCCAATACATTTCGCGTTGACTTGAATTTAGATTTTGCGACAAAAAATTTTGTAAAACTCAAGAATTTGACAACAATTTTATCGTTTGAGTGATTGATAAAAAATAAATTCTGATCAAAATCTGTATTATTTGTGATTCTATAGCACCGCCACATCGTTTGAATCAAAACAATTGCAGCCAATCTTTTATTCTTCTTCAGTCGATTATTCTCTTCTTTTTCTATTCTTATTGCGAGACCCGCACCGATAATACCGGCCGGGAGTGCAAACAATGCAACGCCTAGTATTGTAAAGATACCAGATACCAGTTTACCCCACCAAGTTACCTTTATATAATAATTAAGCATTAGTTCATTTAAATTATATAATTATCAATACATGAACTCTATCTCCGTATCCAACCGTTGAAAGTGTAATAACCTATTAATTAGAATAAAAATATCAGTAAATTAATAAACAAATTGTGAAAAATAAATTGGTTCCAGGATATTTATTGAATATACATACAGCCCACCACATGGCCTCAGCCAGACTACTGAATTGATTATTCTGTGCGTCTTTTTCCAATATGTATGAAATGTAGGCCAAAATGAATATTGAAATGAATTCGATATAAATTATGATTAAGAGCTGATGCAACTGATCTTTAATCACATGGATTAACAAATTCCAGGGTTGTATCTGTCTGTGCAAAGTTAACATTTGAAACACTTGGAACAGACGATGAAAGCCTCTGAACGCAGAAACGGCAAAAATTTCACTTCCATTGCGAGTATCAGCGATGAGCACAACCACAGACATAATAATTACCATTAAATCCAATAAATGTGAGGGCACTCTCATATATCTGAGCTTTCCTTTCAATCCATAATACGTTTGTTTACAAGAGGACGACCACAAACGGAGACAAAATTCATTAGAAAACCAGATTATAATAACTTTTTCTAAAATCGTTAAAATTTTTGATGCCTTTTCTGAAAATCCACTGATAGTTGAAAATACCGTAAATATAAGACATGTGAAGACCAAACAAAAGACCAAAATGTGATAAAATATCGACCAAAAGTTGTTCGGTTTATTGAAAAAGTTATAGACTCTGTATTTCCATTCATATAATTTTGATTTTTGATTCAAAAATTCAAATATCGAATCCTTTTCAGTGAATTCTTGTCTTAAATTCTTTTCTTTTAGTTCGCGTTTGGTTTGAATTTCTTGCAAAAGACTCAGTAATATCGATACAGAAGAATAGGTTTTTGATGACTGATCCAAATAATTAGATTTTGAGCTCTTATTTTTAATAGAGTAATCATAAGTTGGCAAAAGATTTTCGGTTTGTGATGTCGAATGTCTTTGAGTGTCATATGAATTGATGGGTCGTTTAGTTCCAAATGAAACGGTTGTTAACATTTTTATTGGAAAAATTTTCAATAAATTGAAACAATATATCAATGAAAATATAATTCACTGAAAGAGACAATAATTTTGTATTTACTTTCTTAATATTATCATAAATCAAATCAATTATTATTTGTTGAGATATTTATTTAAGTGGAGGCAATCCTATTAAATATTGGAAACAGATATAAACAACAAACACTTAAAAGAAGACTTGACATCATTATTAATTTTGTTCATTCAATGATTACCAAGGTTCTAACCAACTAGATTCAGATAACTTTCTAGTTAACCTGATTTAAAACCAAAAATTTAATCAAGATGTTTATTCTTGATAAATTTAAAAACAAAAATAAAGAGTAGAATATATTTCAAACGATTAAATTCAATGAAAAATTTAGACAAAATTTGATCTAAATTTTTGGATAAAGTGGTGACCAAATCGAGACCACTATTTCAATATTCAAATCAATAGAATATATTGTTTTCTTTTCTTTTAATATTTATTATTTTGAAAACTCTAATATCAATAAAATTATTAATTATTAGATTATTAGAGGAATTGTTATTTTAATTAATATTAATTATTTTAAATTTCAACTGAAAAACGAATTATTCGGTGAATTCTTATCATTTGGTTTCTAAGTTTAGGGATTAAGAATTGAATGTCAAAAGGATTTAATTAATCAAAAAGTCTTAACAAAAAATAGCTTAACATAAACTATCGTAACGATAATATAACTTATTTTTAATACAATTTATTGATGATTAAAATCTATAAGTTATATATAAACTAAACAGTGCTTGGTAAAAATTAAAATTATAAATAGACAAAACTTATGAGTGCTGACAACTTTTATATTTTGCAAACACATAGTTTGGTAAATTAAATAATAGCATCTGACTCTGTGTACAGACAATCATAATAAATCAATGATTTGAAAATAGCTTTACGATCGATAGTATTATCAAATATTGATTCAATGTCATTTACTCGTATATTATAAATTCTGTGCAAAAGTAGCTAAATTCTTACTATTAATATGACAAGTTAAGAATTTTAACTAAGAATTTGTACTACTTTAATTTGTAGTAACAAGAATTTGTAGTAAATTTTAACAAGAATTTGTAGTACTTTAAAAGTAAAATACCGGTTCAAAAGTGATATCCAAAAGTAGCACTCGGTTCTACTTGCTTTAACATTTTGTTTGTATAGAGAGCTGAGTTACGGTCAGTTTGAACTAAAACATTCAAGTTCATCAAGTTTATTTTGGGTATACAATAAATAAATTGCTAATTTTAAAACCCTATTTTTCTTATGGACTTCTATGGAAATTAATAATAATAATGAATTTGTATTTAGCGGTCAGTATATGAGTGAAAGGTTTGCACTTTAAATGACATCTATTGAGTCGAATTGAAAGCATGAAAAGGGATTAAAACTTGAAAAAGTAGTCAATTGTTTACATTTGAAAACATTTGAAATTTGTGTGATTTTGTGGACAACTCTTGTCTTTAATTATTAAATAAAATGACTTTTAAATCACTTATAGGATTAAAACGTTTACTTGGATTACATTATATAACAAACATATTGTTAGCCCTCTCTTTCCTAATATTGAAATATGTATCCCCTTTTTGTGGACTACTTTTCAATTCGTGTCAATTGGATTATGTATTAAAAACTTATTTAAATCAATTGATTATTCATTGAATTAATATATTTATCGTTTGGATTATAGCGCGAAACAGAAATCCTTTTCTTCACTGCAGTTATAATTGTGTTCAGAACTCGAAAACAAGGTTTGACTCAAATCTGATTTTTATCAAAATTAGTCTAAAATTGAATTCAATGATAATTTAAAGGAGCGGTTAATTTAGTGCCGTATGTGAGCACTGCGTGTATGTTCGCCAAAATGGGAAATGTTTTGTTGTATTTCTATTCAGATCCTGTTTATGGAGTCTTATATATCAGTTGTTGTATTCGTGAGTTTTGCCATTAATTTTATCATTTGATTGATTGCCTATTATTTCAGTCCATTTACTTCTTCTGCCGGAACCGACATATGAGGGACCGGAAAACATATCATACTTTAGAAGTGCAGATCTTAACGAAGAGTTAGAGCGCGACAAACGAATTGTTTGGTTCATAGAGCTATACACGGCATGGAGTCCTCCCTGTATTGACTTCTCTTCCGTCTTCTCTGAACTTTCGGCCAAATATAGTCTCGAAAATCTACGGTTCGGTAAAATAGATTTGGCCCGAAATGAGGAAACGACCAAACAGTTCAAAATCAATGTCTCCACTCTAAGCAAACAATTGCCAACTCTTGTCCTCTTTCGCAATGGAAAAGAAGTTATGAGAAGACCTGTTGTCGGCAATAACTCTAAACTAATAAAATTCAATTTGAATTTCGTATGAATTTTATTAATTATATTTATTTTTCTTATTTATATTTTCATTTATTTATAGGAAAGCGTTGTCTCTGAGTTTGATTTAAATAACTTATACAACGAATGTAAAGCTAATCCTCTGAAGAGCTCCAAATCCAAGAGACCTAAACAAGAATAAAAACAACTGACAATTACTTAAATACATTAATAGTCGGTATTCCAGTCAGACATTAAAATAGAGATTTCTTTTAGAATAGATTTGAGTCTCAATTTAATTCATAATTCTTTTGTTTTCATCAAATATTTTCATTCCTTAAATGCCATCAAATTTCACGAATATATATATCTTTAGTTTAAATGTTAGTCTCATTAACGGCTATTTTAAAGAAAGGTTTTGTTCTTTTATATAACCAAGATTATTATTTCAAATATAACCAAATACACGTCAATCCAGTTAATGTCAACTCTTATCAATTTGCAACAATCGATCCAAGATTATCCCAGTAGTACTAGTTTTGTATCCCTTTATTTAATTCAATTATTTACAGTTAAAGCGTCTGAATATTAGTAATAAATTCATTAATTTTGATCGATATTTGATTTTCGTTGAATAATTCCGTATTCTTCAGGAAATAATTGATCCGTTGTTTAAAATTACTTCAAATTAATTAAAGGCAAGAAAAGATCATTTTCTCAGCTTTTCATAAGAGATAACTGAAAGGACACTGAATATCACAAAAATGGATAGAATCCTAATCTGTTAACAAATGCACAACAATTCGGTTATAAGTCTATAAAATAATATAAATTAAAAAAAAATTATATTAAATAAAATAAAATATTCAAATCTTCACTTCAATTGATTTTAATATTTTCTAACCATTAATTTGGGAACTCTGAGTCTCTGACTGCAATTCTGTGCAAAGCGTACGTCTATTTTGAATATACTTTTGTTTATTTACGTCCTTTTAATTAACACGTGTTTGAAATGTGACGCAAAGATGTGTTTTAAATAATTTAAAGATTTATTTCTATTCATTTGTTTTAATTTTTAAAAAATGGGTAAAACTGGTAAACGATTCAATTGGAGGTCTCGACAGTCAAATACGGATCAATCAAAACAAACGGTTGACACAAATGTTAGACATATTTTCAATTATCACTCGATTTGTGTTTTCAATTTTCAATTAAATTTTGTTGACAGAAAATAAGCAAGGATCAAATTACAATTGAATTCGATGAAACTAAATATGATTCTTGTAATCCACTGGTTTTGGAGAACAGGTCTTCAAAGTCAAAGACAGATAAAACAAAAGTATCGCAGAAAACAAGTGTCAGACAAAGAGTTTTGTCGAAAAAGCAGAGAAAAAAACTCGAAAAAGTTTTAGACCGAAAGAATCGCAAAATTAATGTAAATTTAGTCTCAATTTTTTGTTCATTTTTCTAATTATTTTTCATTAAAAGAGGGCTAAACTCTTAAGTGATTTACAAGAGTTTAAAGTTGAAGACAAAGAAATGTCATTACTATCGTCAACAAGTGATGTCCAAACTTATGGTCGTAAAGGGTTTGTAATTCTAATTATTAATAAAACAAAAATTTAATTATTATTTTGATATTTATTCATAGAATTAATGAATTAAAAACAACTGAAGATTCGGTTAAACGACAAATCGATGACGACTTTCAGATCTCTAATAAAAAATATAGAAAATTAAAGAAATTAAAAATTGAATCCAAATCTATTAAAGACTTAAATGTTATCAACGCTTCGGATGACTCTCAGACTGAATCTGAAAGTGATGACAGTTCTGATGGAAGTGATATCAATGAAAATCCAACTAAAAGTGAGACTAATATTGAAATATTATCCAAAATAAATGATAATAAAAGTAACGATAAAAATGAGATCCAAATTAAAGAAATAATTAATGAAAATATTAACAAAAATAAAGAAATTATTAAAAATGAGACCAAAAGTATTGAGAGAATAAAACGAGATTTCGTTCAAATTGAAAGAACTACTGAAATAGAGAAGTCTCGATCAGCCCTTCCTATTGTTTGTGAAGAGCACACAATAATGGATTCAATATTTAATAATCCGGTTGTTATTATTTGTGGTGAAACTGGTTCTGGAAAGACAACACAAGTGCCACAATTCTTATATGAGGCAGGATTTGCACAAAACAATCAGATAATAGGAGTGACTGAACCCCGAAGAGTGGCAGCCATTGCTATGTCACAAAGAGTTGGACATGAGATGAGCCTTTCCGGTGATAGAGTTTCTTATCAAATAAGATTTGAAACAAACGTCACTCAAAGAACTCAAATCAAGTTTATGACAGACGGAGTTCTACTCAAAGAAATACAAAATGTTTGACTCTAAATATTTTGCTTTCAATCAATTTCTAACATTTGTTTCGTTAGGATTTTCTACTTTCCAAGTATTCAGTGATAATCATAGACGAGGCACACGAACGCAGTCTATTCTCTGATATATTGATTGGTTTGCTTTCACGTATAGTTCCGCTTAGAATGAAAGTAAATCTTTAATTTAGTTTATTTTATTTATTCATTGGAAATATCTTTATTTCAGAAACAAAATCCTTTGAAACTTATAATAATGTCGGCGACACTCAGAGTAGAAGACTTTACTACTAATCAAAGGTTATTCAAAAGCGTTCCGCCGGTATTGAAGGTAAGGGTTATCTTATAGTGTTTTTGATTGTTTAAAATTATATTTGAAAATATACTTCAGATCGATTCACGTCAATACCCGGTTTCAATTCATTTCAATAAGAAGACAAATAGTGATTATCTTCACGAAGCCTTCAAAAAAGTATGTAAAATACATAACGAGTGTCCAAACGGTGGTATTCTAGTGTTTGTCACCGGAAGAATCGAAGTCGAAGTTTTATGTCGCAAATTAAGAGCTAAATATCCGAATAATATTTTGAAAAATTCTGAGCAAAAGAGTTTTGTTAATAAAAATAAACGAAAACACAATAAAAGCACTAAAACTTCAATACAAGAAAAGATGCCAACAATTAATTTGGATGAGTCTGTCCTTTGACTTAATTTTTATATAATTTCTAATAAATATTATTTTAAATTTTAGTTTTGAAGTCAACCCCTTAGAGAGTGAAACAAATTTAGATGATTTTGATTATTCTGAAGGTGAAGACGAAGCAATTGAATCCGAAGTCGATGATGACAGTGAGCCCTCCTTTGAGAGTCAAGCCCTACACTGTTTGCCCTTATATTCAATGCTTCCACATTCACATCAAATATCGATCTTTAGAGAGCCGCCACTCGGCTCTCGTTTATGTGTTGTGGCCACTAATGTGGCGGAAACTTCACTCACTATTCCTAATATTAAATATGTTGTCGACTCCGGAAAGGTTTGTCACATTTTATTTAATTTTCTTTTTAGTAAATTATCACTACTTTAAAGGTTAAAAAGAAAGTTTATGACAACATTACCGGTATTTCAACATTTATTATTGAGTGGACATCAAAAGCATCAGCCGATCAAAGAGCGGGTAGGGCTGGGCGAACGGGTCCCGGCCATTGTTATAGACTATATTCTTCTGCCATATTTAATGACGAATTTTCTCAATTCTCTGAACCGGAAATAATTCGTAAACCCGTCGATGATTTAGTGCTTCAAATGAAAGCAATGAATATCGAAAATGTGGTTAACTTTCCATTTCCAACACAACCTCTGTTCGAAGGACTGTTAGCTTCAGAAAAGAGACTCATTTCAATGGGAGCTCTCAAAGAAATCAACAATAAATTAGATAAGTTAGAGAAGTATAGGAAAAACAGCAAAATTCAAATAAAATCAGAGATAACAGGATTGGGGAAAGCAATGTCTCACTTCCCAATAAATCCTCGCTATGCCAAGATGTTAGCTCTCTCTCGACAACAAGAGCTGATGCCGTACACCATTGCAATTGTCTCTGCGCTCACTATTCAGGAAATATTTATAAATAACGATAAAAATGATAAGAACCGAATGATTCGGTCTTCAAATGTCAAGACATCATCTCTCGGAGATATTATGGTTTTGTTGAACTCTATCGGCGCCGCACAATATGCAGGTCTAACCCAAACATTTTGTCGACAAAATGGTTTGCGATATAAAGCAATCGTAGAAATAAATAAATTAAGAAAACAATTGAGTTATCAAATCAGTGAAATCTGTAATGATTTGACTCTAACTCTGGATATGATTCCTCCGAATGAGCTTCAAATCAAACTTTTGGGTCAAATAATGTTAAGCGGATTCTTCGATAGAATTGCCCGAAAAATGCCTGTTTTGGACATCGATTTGGAGGACAAGGAAAAGAAGAAATTGAAAAACGCTTATCAATCAATTGAAGTCGAAAAACCCGTCTTTATATCAACGCATTCGGTGTTAAGTGAAGATTTGCCCGAATATGTGATATATCAGGAAATATTTGAGACATCAAAGCTTCAGATGCGTAATGTTGTGCCCATAGAACCCGAATGGCTGCCCCTTTTTGTGTCCCATTCGTGCAAATTTTCCAATCCATTGGAAAGCCCTCCGCCTCGATATGACTCCATTACTGATTCGGTTAAATGTTTTCGTTCGTCTACTTTCGGGCCCTACGAGTGGCCAATAAAGCCAACAGAAGTCTTGTTTCCCGAAGGAATCGATAGATATAAATATTTTGCAAAATTTTTGCTCGAAGGGAATGTCATCTCCTTTTTCAACACTTATTCAAAAAGTCTTTTGTCTCCGCCATCGATAATCACCAAATCCTGGGCTTCTCTTCAGCCGAGAACCCAATCATTTCTTAAATCATTAGTTTCTCAAAATATAGACAACAAAAAGAATTTAATAAATAAATGGAAATCTGATCCAAACTGTGAGTTATATTTCACTCTATTTTTCTTTAATTAATTTAAATTCAATTCAATTATATTCAGATTTATTGAAAGAATTCATGGATTGGTTGCCACAATCATGTCATTCAAATGTTACCTCTTGTTGGCCACCAATTGATAAATAATCTGATAGTTGGCTAATGTTTTAAGTTGACTCAATTTAGTTGTATTGCAATTTAATTTTAATTAATTAAATCAAATATTAATCCTTTTTTGTCATCAATTTATGCAATATTTCTATCAATCAATAGATGTCTCTTAAAATGAAAAAAATAATTTTTTAAATTAAAAAACATTTAATAATTATATTTATTAAATAAAATTTGGCTAAAATAAGATAAATATTAATTTAATGTTTAAATGAATGAATTAATTGAATATTTAAATAAATAAAATAAAGTGTAATACAGAGTAATATAGAGTATAAGTGAACGTAATTTATAGGATATTAAAGAAGAAACGAATTGAAAGCAAATCTATTGATGTATTGAATAATGTTTTTATTATTGTTATTGAATTAAAACTAATTTAATTTAGTTATTAGTTATTTATATTATGTTTAAATTGAGTTCCCATTCATTAGACATAACTATTTTGTCGTTTTGTATCTGATATGACATTCAGTTAATCATTGACTCATTTCGTAATAAATTAGTAATTAATTTAGTTTTGATTTTTAAATTTTGAATCAAATTTAATGTCAAATAAATGAGTGTTTCGTTTGATTTTATTTACAGATCTTTGCATTTGGGATGAAATTAATTTGATTTAATAACAAATTGAATGATTAGTAAACCAAATGAACGAAACGGCTATCAATTCGGTTGTGACCAACAATTTGAAACAAATTGTGGCCACAAATCATTGTATGAATTCATTTAATTGATTGCCATTTGTTTTAATTTTGTTTAAAATTATAATTAAATAAATAGCACTCAATGGAGAAATGGTGTCTCAGAGCGAAACCGATGCTCACACAGAAACCAATCAATTGAATCACAACTCATTGCAATCCTTTCCACAAACACATCAAAACTCTAATTCTAATTCGTCTCAAACACATCCATCGCTTCCATCTCAAGCACCACATTCTTCGACTTTATCTCAAACGCATAATTCAATTATTGATGCAAACAAAGAGAGAAAACCCAGAAATTATAAGTTAATTATTGACCCGCAGCTCAAAAAGGGACCGATAAAAATATATCGATACGATGGGGTCGTTCCCGGCGTTAGTTTTCTATTGCTTTCCGATTATTGACAAATATTTAAATGTTTTTCTAAAATAGAAGGAATCGATTTACCCGACCGTTCAGGTGAAAGACCCCCGAAGAGGTCCCGCCATTTGGAACCGTTTAGAAGCCGCAGAACTAATTGTTCCTAAATTTAAGGTTTAACTTATTTTGGGTTTGAACTGTATTTAAATTTTAAGCAATTGATTATACATTTAGATTGACACCCATTATGTGGGAATACCTCCGCCAACAGAAGTGTCGATAACTAATCTAAACGATAACATAAATAAAACATTTTTAGAAGATTTGGTTAAAAAGTTTGATATCATTGAAGAAATTCAAGTTTTATATCACCCGAAGACTAAAAAACATTTAGGTTTAGCGCGAATAACATTTGCCTCGACTGCCGGCGCCAAAGCCTGTGTCGAAAAATTAGATCAAACATCAGTTATGGGAAATATTATTAATGTATTTCTCGACGCTTTCGGTATAATTAATTGTTTAATAGTTATTTGATTAATAAATTTTGAATATTTTAGGCAAAGAAGTGTTGACTGCCTTCGAATCAATTGTAAATCCGGCGCCAATAGTCCCACAAATTCCGGTCCAGAAAACAATTGATCCGAACTTTTTAGATCCCAACACAATCGCCGCAGAAATAGAGACCGTCTCCCTTACATCTGCGCCGTCCGTCAATTCCTCAATTCCTGCCTCGACTCCCGCCAACAGCTCAGACTATGGTTATGGCACTGATATAAGGCATTGTCCCACTTCTTCAGTGGGTTATCGTTCGACTCAGTCTTCTCATTCAACTCCTCATAGTTTTGATTCCGGACTTTCTTATCCCCAAAGCGTTGGATCACAATATCCCTACAATAACGGGAACGCCTCTACTGATGGTTCGTGGGGTCCAACGAATCACAATAACATTGGTTGGGATCAGAACCAGACGTGGATCGACACTAATCGCAATGAGTCTCAGTTTGATAAGAGTCCGGTCAGAGAAAGTCTTGACTCACGAATAGAACTTCTTTTGAAACAACAGAGCGCTGGTTTGGCGCCAAGTTTTTTGGGTATAATGTCTGCGATGGGAAGCCCTCCTTTTGTTTCCAACGAATTCAATACTAGTTCTCCAAAACACAATAGAAAACACGATTCAAGAGATTCTTCAAATAGACGTCACATTCAAAGACATGATTCCGAACCGATATTAGGGACCCCTCCCTCTCCATTCTTAAGCGCATCCGAATTCGTTAAATGGCATAAAGTGACGAAAGAAATAGATTCGGGAAAAGAGCCAAATCTGGACGACAGCGACGCTGAAGATATGAACAATAATATGGATGAGGATATGGCAGAAGACGACTCCACTCCACTTAAGGACGAGCCTCAAGAAAGTAAGAGAACGCGTAAGTCAACAAAGAAGGGTATGGAAGATGAGAACGACATCGATGACGATCGTATGTCGTTGTCTTCACTAAGCAGTGGGGAAAAATTACACATAGGAGGGGACAGCGAGCCATCCACCTCTGCCGGTGCTCTGCACCCGCACCCGATGTATCCGTCAGAACAGGTACAAATGATGGCTCGCTTGGGTCTATGGAAACCTGGAATGGGTTCGGATATCGGTTTATCCGGTTTACCAGTTTTTAGCTCAACAACAACTCAGCCCAACTTCAACACTACATCTGCTCCGGCATACAATCCTTTCATATTCCCGCCTATGACTGGCCAGTCATTTACACCACAGTCAGGCCAACCCTTTCCTCAGCCCTGTTTTTATCCGGGATATATATCTTCACATTTCTCTTCTATGTCAGCGCCAATCACTCCGACCTCAAAAGTGCCACAAATGTCTCACTCGAACACAGAATGGTTTAAACATACGAATGAAGTCAATAAAACACAAATTACTCGGAATTCACTCAATATTATTGTCTCAGAGCTCAAGGATTTAATAAAGAAAGATATTTGTAAGAAAATGGTTGAGAGCTCTGCCTTCAAGATCTTCGAGAAGTGGTGGGACGACTCCGAACGCAAGTCTAAGACTTCCACTAATGACGAAAGGTTTTCAATTAAACCAAATTCAAGACAATCGACTTCTGATTGGCATTCGGTCTCAACATTATATGATAATAATCGGACGGAAACTGTAAACACATTCAATGATTACGGTTATGGTTTAGCGGGTCTTCGGGCGGCCATTCCTAAAATGCCATCATTCAGACGAAAGCTCAAGAAACCGCCCTCTCCTACAGATGACGCCACAAATGACACCAAAAGAAGTGGATCTGATGTCGAGGCCGACAAACTATCAGAAGAATCAGAAAATGAATTCTTCAGAAGAAGAGAATCAAGACTTCAGAAGAATAGAGTTACTGTTGAAGAAGACACCAAATCTTCGAGATCTAGTAGTAGTGAAAGCAGTTCCNNTTCATCTTCTTCTTCATCGTCTTCTTCGTCATCGTCTGCGTCGTCTTCTTCTTCGTCATCAGATAATTCTGTTTCCACTAAATCTTTGTCTTCAACCGAAAAAAGAAAAAAGAAATACAGAAAACATCGGTTGAGTTCTGCCAAACAAACAACTGAAGAGAAAACGAGTCATTCCTATGATTCGGATTCTTCGAAGTCTTTCGTTGAGAGAAAAAATGAATTAAAAACTGAAATAAAAAGTTCGGAAATAAGTCTAAAAAGTGATACAAATTTGAATTCAATTCAGACAAACCAACAAAAGTCTGAAAACGATTCTGAGATAACCTCTCAATTAGAATATGAGGCGACTCAGGCTCTGATGGCTTTGGCCACCAGTTTCTCATCCATTCAAAAGACTGACGAAAGAACTATTAGTGATCTGAATAGAGACGTCAAACCATTGAAACCCATTCCGTTGGGAAGTGACACAGAATCTGCATCTGAATCGGAACAGTATTCTAAAGATATACCGCAAACATCAGTAGAGTTCGATCACAGCTATTGTCTGCCAGACGTTAGGCCCGAATTAACTTTTCGGAGGGATTCGGGTTCTAATTTGGATTCACTGATTGATTCGGTTGCTCGAGGAGTACCCGACCCTAAAGACAAAGCAAATCAGTTGACAGATCACATGTATAGCCGAACGAATCAGAACTCATCTCAACTTAAAAATCAAAAGAGATCTTATAAAAGGAGAACTTCAACGACAGTACAGAATAAGTCTCCGAATCAAGAGTTTCACCACAGTTTGTATGCCGTGGCCTCAGAATGGCGTAAAGCAAAGCGAAAACCAACGAATACTACTCCTATTGAACCCGAAGAGATGGTCATTGAAAGAACTCCTTCCCCTCAACTAGTTTTCAAGAAACGTGATCTCATCGAAGAAATGAATATTTTGTATGAATTCTTAAAGACCGGAATAGACAACGAAGACGTGTCTTATATGAAGCGTAGTTATGAAGCTATGCTTCAGGAGGACAATCAAATTTGGTGGTTGAATGACATCCATTGGGTGGAACACCCGCCCACTCATATCGCTTCACCCAAAAAGAAAAAGAAAACCGATGACTCTCACCCTCGCATTCATCAAACGGGTTGTGCGCGTTCTGAAGGATATTACAAAATGGATGTCTTCGAAAAGGCCAGACTCTCTCACGTTTCCAATACTTCAGTCAATAGTTCTCATAACGATGACGATGACGGTCCCAAACAACTGCGTGCGCGACAGGTCGGCACTCAACAGTCCACACGAGAGGCCCGCTCTAACCAAAGACGCCTTTTAGCCACTGTTGACGCCGCGTGGAGTGACCTCTTGAAGTTTAATCAGTTACAGGTATATTCATTGAATTCAATGATTGAAATATTAAATCATATATCGATTTAGAGGTAGTCTTCGCTTTAATCTGTTGTTTAATCGAATTGTTTTGAAAGGAATTAATTTGAATTTTGTTTAAAATAGTTCCGCAAAAAGCAGTTGAAGTTTGCGAAGAGTCGAATACACGATTGGGGTCTCTTTGCTTTGGAACCAATAGCTGCCGACGAAATGGTCATCGAATATGTGGGACAAGGAATTCGGCCGATTGTGGCCGACACCAGAGAGAAAAAGTACACAGAATTAGGAATCGGTAGCTCTTATCTGTTTAGAGTGGATTTGGAGACCATTGTTGACGCGACCCGTTGTGGAAATGTCGCCCGATTTATAAACCACTCCTGCAATGTATGTCATATTTATAACATTTTTATATTAAAACTAATGAATTGTCTCTTTTTTAGCCAAACTGTTACGCAAAAGTGATTACAGTTGAGGGCAATAAGAAAATTGTCATTTACTCTAAACAACCGATTAGTGTCGACGAAGAGATCACTTATGACTATAAGTTTCCAATAGAAGAGGACAATAAGATCCCGTGTCTCTGTCAGGCGCCTCAATGTCGCGGTTTCTTGAATTAAAATACGTTCAGATGTTGTAAATAAGTTAGTATTTAATGCCTTCAAATCAATCGTTTTTTCCCATTAAGTCTACAATAACTCAATATATGACCAAAACTTTTCCTCTATTTTAAACATTTTGTTATATATTTTTTGCTTATAATTAAGTGAATCCCTTTCCCTCTGCCACTCATTCTCATAAAATATATATTTGTTTAACTGATCCTCTCTTTTAATAATTTAATTTACATTAATTTAAATTTAATTGAATTTATATTTTATTCAATATTTAACTCACGTTTACATAGAATTGTAATTTAAATGCAAAACATATCCAAAAGAGACATAATTTGTGTAAAAATGTTTGTCTGACGTTATGTTTAAAGTTTTGGTCATATGTTTTGTTTTGTTGTAAATATTAATTGAATCTAATTTTCATTAAATTCTGTATAAAAATAGTTTAAATTATTTTCTAAGCAATAAAATTATGTCCAAATCTATTAATAAAAAGTCAATTGATTTTGATTTAACTCAATATTTGACTCAATTATTGCCAGACATTACACTAAACGAGAGATTAAGAAAACACATCCAAAATGACATCAATTCGACTAAAAGACAAATAAGTGAAGAGTTGTCTACATTTGACATCGATTTCAATGAATTTACGGCTAATTATAAACAATTAATTGATTTAAATAATGAAATAAAAGATTTGGAAAAACAATTGAATGAATTTATCGAAAGTGATTTGATTACAAGAATCGCTGATTTGAAAGATATCTGCCATCAAAGCAGTGATCGCTTCAATAGATCCCAACTGTTGTCTGAATTTATTGAGAAATTCAAACAAATCAAAAGTGATATGTCTTTAATCGATGAGTCGTTTAGTCTTCAGTCATACGAATTGTCGGTTCAGTATATGACCAGCGCTTCAGAACTTTACGATTATTTAATTAAATCGATTGAAACCAACGATGACTTTAACTCAATATCTAAAGATTTAAAGACATTTTTGGATTCATTGAAAGTAGAGTTGACTCTTAAAAAAGAAGAATTGATTTATAAAACAAAAAAGTTATTCAATTCAAACGTTAATGTATTCAGAGATGAGTTTAATAACGAAAATATTTTTGAATTCAATTTAATTAAGTGTTTGAATACTAATGAATATAAAAATTTTATCAAAACTTTTATTGGAATCGAAGAGAATTCACTCATTTTAAACGATTTGACCAAAAATTTAAATTTGTTTTTCATTAAACCAATTCTTAACGAAGAGATCAATGAATTAGTTTTAGAAGAAAACAAAATTATCGCCAAATTTATTGAAAACAAGACTTCGGAACCTCTTTTGATACTAAAATTGTTTTTCGATTATTTTAATCGATTGACAACTAATCAAAATGAGATAAAAATTGTTAGACAATTGATGGCTATTTTGGGACGCATTTGGTTCGAAAATCTGTTCCAACAAATATTAAAATATTATTTTAATCGTTTAATGCCGAAGAATGAGTCAGAAATTAAGTCATATCTATCTCTCATCGATTCGGCAGAAGATATTCGATATTTTTTGATCGAAATTGGATTTATTGACTCCAATATAAGCTCTCCTTTTGTTGAGTTCGCTCTTAACATAAATTCTCATTTTTGTCGCAGACTTTGTACTGATTTTCTTATTTCTGGAAAAACTATTATTTGTCGGGAATTACATCAAACAATTCGATTGGGAACTGATTTGGAGAATACTTCTAATTCGTTCCCTTCCTGTAGAGTCAGTCAATCGATGGTTGAACTCAAAGAACTGATTCAAAGTATAATCGATTTGTCTAATAATTGTTCGAATCAGTGTTCGGAAGCGTTGTTTGAAACCATCGAAAATATATGCGAACTCTATATTGATGTCAGTCCTGTATATCATAACAAAATGATAACTGAATTTCCACAACAAAACGCTTTATTTCACAACAATTGTATGTTTTTCGGACATTTCATCGAAATTTTTGTGAAGAATAATAAAAAATTGAATTTTGTGTTGAAATATGTGCCGATTCTAAGAGAAGTCGGGTCCACACTATTTCTTAAACAAATGCAATTTCAAGAGAAACTCCTCTTAGATTTGATTCAAAGTCCAGAGTTTAGTCATTGCTTTAATGATTTAGCGACGGATGACTCCAAATCGGGTTTTGGTGACCAATTGGCTAAACAAATGAGACATACATTCAAACAATGTTTAGTTCACTTAAATTTCTTAAGAAACGCTTTAATCGATGTTTTGCCCGAAAAAGTTTATTACAAATCGATTGGAACTGTTATTAACTCTCTATTCAACGAATTAATAAATAAAATCCAAATTCAAAACGACATCAGCTCTTCTGGTGCTGTCATTCTTAGCAACGAAATTGATTTCTTACTTAAAGACATTAAAGACTTTTTAAGTACTGAAAATCCGATGCGTTTTGTGAATAAATGGACAAAACTATCGGAAATACATTTCATTTTAAACGTTTGTTTGAATTCTTTTTTCCTTCAAATTATAATTTAATAAAATTATATTTTTTAGGCAACACTTCTGGATATCGTTAATCGATGGGCTGATGGAAGAGGAATATTATCTGCAGAGTTCACCGCTCAAGAAGTTAAACAATTAATTCGGGCTTTATTTCAAAATACAGAGAGAAGAGCTCAGGCTCTCAATAAGATTACTTCCTTTTAAATTCATTTTTCATTTATTTCTTCAAATAAATTATTTGTTTCATAATTTTTTGTATTAAAAATTTATTTGTTTTAAATAAATAAATAATTAAATTTTAATCAAATGTTTAATTAGAAAACAAATAAATGTATNNNCGGGAATCGAACCCGGGCCACCCGCGTGGCAGGCGAGTATTCTACCACTGAACCACTGACGCTTGATGAAATAAGCTGACCTTGCCACTTTAGTCAAAAGTGACGACAAGTATAGGGAGGGTTTCGTTGGATGTCGTCATATGTTTTAGACATCAAAACCAACGTTTGTTTTCATTGATTTTTATGACATTTGTGTCTAATATTTATTATTTATTTGTTTGAAATGAATTGAATTAAAAGATAGAAATTTGATTAAATGCGAGGAAATGGTACTCAACAATGAAAACAACTTTTTCTTCCATTCTGTCCAACATTTGTCCCGATCTTTGGCCAAAATAGAAAGACTTTCGGCCGAAAAGGTATTCCCGGTTTGAGTGAAAATAAAATAATTTATAAGAAATAAATGAATATTTCAGTTAAATGTCTTGTTTGGGATGTGTCCTAAAGTATCACTGAATGGACAGCTTATTATAGACCAAAGAGGACAGGACTCAGTGATTGGATTAATAATTTATTTCATTGAATCGCAATTTGAGGTTTTGATTAAATATCTGTAAAGTGTGTAAATGTCTATAAATGATGATATTTTGATCGATAAACAGCACAAACAACTTATTATATCCTATTTATTGCAAGTATTGACAGCTCTTAAGGACGCCGTTTGGAGGGATTCAATCAAATTGCATGAAACCGATCGTAAATATTGTCTTCTTTTGATTTTTATTCAAATTAATGATTAAACAAATATTTAAAGGAATACCCGTTTCCGAGAGATTTAGTTTCTGTTTAAACACCGGTTTGTCAGACATCGCATACTTCTGTCCCGAATATAGCGATAAAATAATATCTCAACAAATGGTTTGTTTTGAATCTCTCACTAATCTTATACTCGAAGCCAAACAGATCTCATCGAAAGATCAATCTTTTAAAGGTTTGTCGAATTGTTTTTTAAATATCGGTTTAAAACAATTATTTAATTTATAGTCCAATTGTGTCAATCAATTGTTCCCATTTATATCGGTTTGTGTCGAGCTTTGGGCAGAACTCCAAACGACGAACAAAACATTCCACTCTTTCTGCGTTTATTTCCGTCACCATTAGTTCCTCCGAAGACTGATGAGTCCCAACAGAACTCGAGTCGAGAAATGAGTGACAGCTCTTTATATGTCAGTCGCGATCTGACAAATACTCTGCAGAAGAAGAGTCTTCAAACGCTTCCAAATTTGCAAAAATTCATTCCGCGTTCATTTTCCAGTTTGTCTCCGAACCAGACCTGGAGTTCTGGTTTGAATACACACGACGTTATTAACGACAACCTTTCGATCTCTGGTATAATGTCTCTCAACAGGTCTTCATTTCAGAGTCAAATTTCGACGTATAGTCAATTCAATGAATCGGTGGACGAAACCCGTTATTTCTTTTTTAAATTTGGTTCTTCTTTTATGAGACAGACATCGCGTCTTAAGCCCAACACTTCCAGTGATGGCAATCACAACAATCGAAATGATATTTCATTAGAACTTTTGCTTCAATTGGTTTCTTTGGCCAAAAAATTACTCAATAAAGAAATTTTACAGACTTTGGATGAAATCTCTTTATATGTCTATACGGTTAGCAAATTATATAATAAATACTTTGAATTTCTTTTAAATTTATGGCTAAATAATTATTACATTACAGAACATTCAAATTCCAATATTTCCCTACAAATCTTTGAGTGAAACAATTAATTTGGTTTCTATTAATCTTTTAAAAGAGCTGTTATCTCAGAGAACAGGTCTGTCCACTATTATTATTATTATGTTTAATATCTGATTGGTTTCATAGATTTGCCCAAATCTTTTACATCTGAAGTTCAAGAATTCGTAAAGTGTTTGTTCCTTTCAGGACAGACAGAGATAATGAACAAACAGTCCACCGATTCTCAAATATCGAATAGTCTTAAATTGAATGTTCAGACGAACGCCGCGTGTATTGAGCTATTAGTCTGGTCTTCTGGCGATGAAATGGCTGCCGACGCTCTTTGCACGCGTCTCAACGAAAAGATTAACACATCTCACGGCCACCGATTGGTTATCGCACACTTACCCCTACTTTTGGTCTGTTTAGACGGTTTGGGAAAATTAGCCGAAAAGTTCCCTTCGATTGCCATCAGTTGTATCTCATCTCTAAGGGATTTCTTAATACTTCCGTCCCCTATATTATTGCGTTTAAATAAACAGCAGAACGACTCACAGGTCTATAACGGACCGCTCAGCATAACTGTTACGTCTGAGACTAGTATTTCACTTAAGTCGGGATCAAATTTGTCGACTTCAGGCAATTCTCATATTTCTCAGATATATCTAAATTTGAGGAACAGTGCGATCGACAACTTATGTATAGCTCTTAGGGCCGGCCTTTTGGTTGACTCTCACGCTATTCAGGCGACTATCGCTTCGGTATCCAACCGTTTATATCAGGCGGAGAAAAGTGATTCCGAATCGAACTTAGTTTCGATGAATACAATCATATCTTTAGGTCGAGTGGCAGTCAATTTGTGTGATATCCCCCGTTCTATGGAATCTATCCTTCAATTCTTTCAGCAACGCTTCTGTAGACCGGCCTCTAATTTGGACGCTTTAATTGTGGAACAGTTGAGTGAAATGGTTATCGTTAGTGGTTGTGATCAACACGTATACGAAGAAGTGATGAAAATGTTTACAATGATTACAATACAGTCGAGTGCCGCCTACAACCTGAGCAATACTGATGACCGAAACCGTTACCGACACGTCTCACTCGCAGTGATTAATTCGTTTACAAATATTGCCAATAAAATTGAAGGACAAACGGAACAAATCGATCTTTTAGTTCGTTTGTTAGAACTGTTCGTTCAGTTGGGTTTGGAGGGCAAGAGAGCCAATGAGAAGAATCCGGTGGCCGCCAAAGCGTCGAGTAGTGCCGGCAATTTAGGAGTTTTGATTCCAGTAATCGCTGCTCTTATGCGTCGATTGCCTTTCATAGAAAACCCTAAACCAAGACTTCATAAATTATTCCGTGATTTTTGGCTCTACTGTGTTGTTATGGGATTCACTTCTGGAACTAGTCTTTGGCCGCGCGAATGGTATTTCGGTGTCAAAGAGATAGCTTTCAAATCCCCACTTTTGAAATCACGCGAACACTTGCGGTCAGAATTGCACTTCAATTCTGCGATAAGAAATGAAGCCGTTTCTGGCGTAGAACTACAAGAAATACGAAACCAAATAATCAATGATTTGAGTCCTTCTTCTGAAGTGATATCAATAATAAATAAGTTGACATTCGCTCAGTGCACTTACCTCTTGTCTGTATGTCGTTTAGAGACGTTTAGAGTCCAAAATTTAGTCAATGGTATGAATCCATTTGATATAATGATGCAGTATTTGGAAGACTCAACCATTCAGAAGGACAAGGATGGCATTTGGCAGTGCGTTATGTCCATCGCTGACAAAGTCTTTAATGTCTTTTTAGAAATTATGTCAAATAAACCGAAAAACAAGTCAAGAGATAATGAACTCGAAGAATACGCGACTTTACTTTTGATTAAATTCAATCACAGACAGAAACAGATCAGAAGAGTTGCGGACAAGTATTTGAGTGGTTTAGTCGACAAATTTCCTCATCTATTGTGGAGCGGAAAAGTATTGACCACAATGTTGAATATCCTACAAGTTTTGGGACGTTCTTTGGAATTAGATCCGAATGAAGCCAATCCCGAACTGCCAGTTCCGAACACCAATTATTTTATTCAATTGACGGATACAATGGAAGCTCGAGAGGTATGAGTCATCATTTAACTGGTTTTAAACGATTTGAATGATTTTAAAATAAATTTGAAATATTCTTCAAAAGAGTATTGTTCGTGATTTTGGTGCCCGTTGTCAGGGAATCATTCACGAGGCGACCAAATGGGCCCCGAATATTACCCGTTCACATCTTCAGGAATATTTGGCAAATCTGGAGCACGCAATGAGTGGTATTCAACAGCACTCAGGACTCTCGTTAGTTGTAGAGTCAATCACAACATTTGCTGCATTTAATAGCAGTTCGTTTGGAGTCACATCTTTAGACAAATTACCGAATTTTATTAAAAACAATTGTTCCGAATTTATTGCTTCTATGAGTCTTCGGACACACTTTGCGGGAGAGGTTTCGGGAATGCTTTCCAGTTATAAAGCGATTAAACAAAACGAACAAATTTTGGCCGAAAAACTCATAAATGATTTGAAAGAGAGTTCTATTGGAATGGATATAAAACCACATCAGGAATGCGTTTACAGAATCACTGCTCTTTTGGTAACGACACCACTCTGTGACCGACAGTTAGTACACGCTTTATGTTGGGCTCCGGTCTTCTTATTTTGTGAGGACACGATTGCAAGTATTATCTCGTGTTGGAAATGGTTATTAGCCGCTCGCTCTGACTTAGAATCTAAGGTCAGTTTAGCATTATTTGTTTGATTCACATTTTTCACTCAAATAACATACAGTGGTAGCAAACTTTGGTACACACTTTAAATAATACAGTTTAGCACATTTATAACACCAGCTTATTATATATTTTAGATGTACAACATAGAGATTTTCAAAATTGACATTTTAATGATCATTTCATCCATATCTTAATCCTTTACAAGTGTTTATCAGAGTTTTAAAATCTGATAAAATAGTTTACAAGTTTTGTCACATGTATTGAGGTATGAATGGATTGTAAGCTCATAGACATAATGCTAAGCCGTTGTGCAACAAAGTTGGGAAGTGCTGTATATTTAATATTTCTGTCTCTTTCAACAAATTTAATATTTCAGTTCATCGAAGAGATGGCTTCTGCATGGAATGCCACTATCGATAGAAAGTTAGGTCTTTTTGCTGCAGATCCGCCTCAAACCGATCCTTTAACGTCAAGCATAAATGAAAAACTAAAGCCGAGTCCTCCTTATATCGGTGGTCACGCACTTTGGGTCAAAGTATTTGATTTGATTTTCTCTTTTAGAATATTTCTACTCTTCTCTTATTAACTGATTTCTAATAGTTTTTAACAGAAAGAATAGAAATCGCAAAATACAGTTCTTTAGATCAGATCGAAATCTTTGCTAATCTTCTCCATCGGTCGCTACACATATCTGTGGGTCGGGTTCATCACAGCTCTCGTAACGTCGCAACGATTGGCTCTCGTTTTCGTTTATTGAATTGTGGTCTTTCATTAGTACAGTTCGATATTCTGCCCAAATCTATCAGTAAATCAGTTTTGAGAGAAAGGGTCTATTCTGCAGCTATTGATTACTTTTGGTATTGCATTAGATATTAATTATATATTATTCTAATTGTATTTAACGATTACAGCGGTCCACAAATCTGTCCGTCACAGAAGGGTCCAGAACTAAGAGAGGATATAATTTCATTGATCCGTTTTTGGCAAAGTCTTCATTCGGATAAAAAATATCTAAAGTCTTCGTTTTTCAATGAAAACGGTCTTTGGGGCGATAATTCAATACAAACTCTAGGTTTAAATGGAGTCAGTCCTGAGCTAAGAGCCAGTGCAGAGTTCACTCAGACCCGAATCAATACCCCTACGGGTTGGATAAATACTGTTCCCCTCAACAGCAATATGTCTACGATTTCAAAGCGTTCGTCGGGTTTTAAAGGCTCGCAATCGACTAAAAACAGAGAAAATTCAATATTTGCGGACTATTTTGTTAAGGATTACGTCCGCAAAAGAAATATGATTTTAAGTTTATTAGCCATTGAAATAGAACTGTTGATGACGTGGCACAACCCCACCGCTTCTCCAGAAGCAGCCATTCCTGGAGAGGAAACAATTTCCAAATGGCGTAATCAACCCATTACTGAGAGAACGTGGAAAGAAACGGCTCGACTCGCTTGGGATATAGCGCCCACACTCGCAGTTTTCTTGCCCTTCAGGTCAGACACTTATTCTCCATAATTATTGTAATCTTAAGTTAATCTCATTTAAGATTCAAGAATTCCGATGAAATTAAAGACGAAATCTCTCGTTTGGTTCGACTCAACCCAATAGCTGTCTGTCATATTCCAGAAGCGCTCCAATATTTGGTCACTTCAGACAGTATTCTTCACGACTCTCCAGAAGTATCTCTTTTGATAATTACTTAATTATATTTTATTAATATATGTTTAAATTACAATCAGTTGACTCATATCCTTACGTGGACTCCAGTCTCTCCCATTCAAGCTTTGTCT
Organism: Achipteria coleoptrata; assembly: GCA_000988765.1. NCBI lineage: Eukaryota > Metazoa > Arthropoda > Arachnida > Sarcoptiformes > Achipteriidae > Achipteria > Achipteria coleoptrata. The sequence continues at coordinate 24,857 of LBFM01002361.1, read as the reverse complement.
TATTTTTCACGTCAGTTCCCTCCGCACCCGATCACAGCTCAATATGCGATTCGAAATTTGTCGTCATATCATCCGGTAATCACTCAAATGTTTGATATTCATCTAAAATGCCATTTATTTTTCTAATGGACAGAATGTGATAATGTTTTATATCCCACAACTGGTTCAAGCGGTCCGATATGACAGTGTATGTTATTCTGTGCTATTTCTCGTATCATTTTAAGCACTATTTTGATATTTAGATGGGATATATCGCACAATTCATTAGATGGTCAGCCACTACCTCACAGTTATTGGCTCATCAGTTGATTTGGAATATGCAGACAAATATGTATAAAGACGAGGACTGTCAGGAACCGGACCGTATGTTTTCTACATTTTTATTAACTATTTTTAAAGTTAACGAAATATTTTTAATATCGAATTTACAGCCGATTTGTACGAACCGTTAGAACACATCACTCAAACAATTGTCGACTCCCTTTCAGGACCGGCCAAAGAGTTTTACGAACGAGAGTTTGACTTTTTCGGTAAAATTACTGCTATTTCTGGAGAGATTCGTAATTATCCAAAAGGAAAGGAACGCAAAGACGCTCTCCTCAAAGCTCTCAGAAAAATAGAGGTCCAATTGGGTTGTTATTTGCCCTCCAATTCTGAGGCACTTGTTTTAGATATTGACCCCGAAAAGGGTATTCCTCTTCAAAGTGCGGCAAAAGCGCCATTTTTGGCCAGATTTAAGGTATCGCTTTGTGGTAGTGACCGATTGGAAAAGTTGGCGATGACTTCAGATTCGCAACACATCGCTAACAACAGGAAGTCAATGGGAGTGGAGATGTGGCAGTCAGCCATCTTTAAAGTGGGCGATGATGTCCGACAGGTCAGTACATTGTCAGCACTCATTTTAATTAACATTTTGAATATTATGTGATTTTAGGATATGTTAGCGCTTCAGATCATTGGTTTGTTTAAGAATATATTCCTAAAAGTGGGAATCGATCTCTTTTTGTTTCCTTATAAAGTAATCGCTACCTCTCCCGGAGTAAGTCTTTTGTTTTTATCACTATTTCCATGTTTTCAGAGTATATATGGATTAATTCTAGTAGTCTATAGTATAGTCCCATCCCTTCTCATTAAAATTCGATATAAACTCTAAAGAAATGGCAGTTTTAATAGTTTTGTTTGAATTTTTTAATTGATTATTAAAATTATTTGAAATAAAGTGTGGAGTAATAGAATGCGTTCCAAATGCCAAATCCCGGGACCAATTGGGTCGAGAAACAGATATATCACTCTATGATTACTTTCTCAAGACTTATGGCGATGAGTCTACTAATCGTTTTCAAGAGGCGCGAAGAAATTTTGTCAAAAGTATGGCCGCCTATAGTGTCGTTGGATTTCTTCTTCAGATCAAAGACAGACACAACGGAAATATTATGATCGATAGGGACGGGCATATCATTCATATTGGTATTCATTAATCTGTTATAATATAATTCTTAATTATTTACTTTTTAGACTTTGGTTTTATGTTTGAGTCATCTCCGGGTGGGAACTGGGGTTTCGAACCAGACATCAAATTAACTGATGAAATGGTTTTGGTTATGGGCGGCAAAATGGAAGCGCCGACATTCAAATGGTTTCAGGAGTTGTGTGTTCAGGCATACCTCGCTGTTAGACCTTATAGAGAAGCCATTGTATCGTTAGTATCACTCATGTTAGACACTGGACTGCCCTGTTTTAGAGGGCAGACCGTTAAACAATTGAGAGCTCGTTTCGCTCCCAATGTTAGTGAAAAAGAAGCGGCGGTTTATATGTTGAAAATAATTGGCGACTCTTTTCTCAATTTCCGAACCCGTACTTATGATATGATTCAATACTATCAAAACCAAATCCCTTATTAGTTAAATCTATAATCTGTTTTGCGTCTGACAGTCCTCTCAGAGCTAAATGAGGTGTTCACTCAGTTTTATAATTTTAAGCCATTTTGGGAATTCTATTCTTTTAAAAAAATCACTTTAAGTCTCGGAAATTTTGTGGAGTTTAATAACCTATTATTATATACCTTTCCTAAGTTGTGGTTATTTTTTAACATCAATTAAATCAGTTATTTTATTCTATTTGAGACAATTCTATGCCGTTCTAAAAGTGACAAATTCTCTATCAATAGATTAAAAATTATATAACAATTGAATGATAATTAAATTGAGTGAGAAATTAGTTTTTATCGGATATTAAATATCTATAGTTTATATTGGATTTGTCTAAGAGTTATATCTTAATTATGTTAACAGTGATGACCAGTAGTTTAAATCATCCCTCAATTTTCGGTTAACATTTTTGTTGATTTTAAAGCTTTTTTGAATTTTTATTATTTTGTTAACAATTTTTGTGAATATTTGTGTCGCTATTAAACCAGTTTTTAGAATTTACTTTCATAGCCATCACTGGATGCTAAATATAATCTGTTAATTGTTTTCTGTTTATTTAGTATACAATCAAAAAAATATATATATATTTCATTAAACGTAAATTAAATTTTTCTCTTTCCATGAGTTTTGTTTCTAAAATCTCTAAAAAAATATTCGAAAAATGTATTAATAATTTTCAATCAGAAATATATAAACTGATTGATTAGAATAGGTTTATATGAGTTTATGTGTAGATTGAGCCAAATCTATGCCTCTGTAGTGGTTTATCACATTCTTGATTAACAAAATAAAAAACAAAATTTAATTTAAAACCAAATAAAAAAATCTAAAAAATTGCATAAAAGTATTTGTCAGTCACTATAAGTATAACAACTGTTTAAAAATAAAACATTAGTTCTGAATATTATCTTCAAATTCTTTGTCAATACTTTGTCTGCTGCCATCACTACCGCTGCTGACAATCATCTCTACCTCTCCGATAGTGTCTGGAATTTCTTTACCTTTGGTTTCGGGTAAAAATAAAATAAGAATTCCGTCTGTAATCGAGAGAACACCAAATATAGTCAACGGTACGTAAAGATGAGTATATATTCCCAATTCCTTAACAAACGGCGCTAATATCGATCCTATCCTTCCAATCATAGAACTGGAACCGACGCCAACATTTCTAACAACTGTGGGGTATATTTCGGCGGAATAGACGTAAATAATACCGAAACTACAGGTAACGCAAAATTTGCCGATCATTGCAAACGTAACCCTCAAACCAACCGTCGATTCAGACATAAAAGGAATTGTTAGAAGACAAGCAATGCCTCCGCCAAACATGGCTGCAGTGAGTGGTAGTCTTCGCCCGTATTTCTTCAATAAGTAAATGCAAAGGGCATACGCAGGAAACTCAACGGCACCGGCCATTAGAAAGTTTATAAATGGATTGCCCCCCAAATTATTTGTATTTAATGAAAGGCCATAATATATAAATGCGTTTACAAACCAAGAAATGTATAAAATTATCGTATTTTTGATCATAACTTTGGTTCGACACAAATCAAAGAGGTTTGCCTTTGCATTGATTTTTTCCTGTTCCTTATCAGCCATTGCTTTATCCATAAGTTTTGTTAATCGGGTTTCAATACTTTGAGTTGACTTTCCATTTATTTCTGCAGCTCTTCTTATGGCTGCTTCTGCTTCGGGTAGCTTTCCGTGAGTCAACTGCCAACGGGGCGACTCTGGAAGGGAACACCACCACAAAAGGAGAACAAATTCTGGGAGAGTGACCGCTAACTGAATCCATCTAAAGTCTCGTAATAGATATGCAGCGCCGGGAAGTACTATATAACCCAAAGCCCAACCAAATTCAATGGCCATCCCTACTATTGCACGATATTGAGGACCGACTGTTTCCAGCAGTAAAACAAATCCTGTTCCCCATCGAGCGCTGGCGCCGAACGCCAGTGCAAATCGGGATATTATAAAGTGTTCCACAGAAACAGCAAAAGCAGAGGACAGACCAGCGATCAGTTCTATTATAAGTCCGGTCCAAATGACAGGACGTCTACCAATTTTGTCGGATAACTGTCCCATCACTACAACAGTAACCATAACACCTGCCATATAAGCGGATTGTGTGAGTGATGCCAGTCCTTCACGACTGCAAACTATATTCCATTCACTAATTATGGATGACTTCCAAAAAGAGTGATCGAATTGCCATTGAGTACAGTCTTGATGTGGACTACCATAAAGTTGGCACTGGTAGTTTGGATCCGTTTTGCCTACTGTTAAGTCAATCCACTCTTCAGTCGTCATATTATGGTATTTATCGGGTTTAGTGCACCAAAAGGTGACATTCGGTGCATAGAAGGATAGCCCCAAACTGTGCCAACACGAACACATCGCACCCATGAAGAAGAATATAAATATATTCCTCTGCCACTGACCCCACGGCCCCACTATGTCCGACAGGTTTGACACTTCTTCTGATTCTGGGCTATATTTCGACTCTTTTTCAGCCATTTGTCAGAAAATATAAATTTATTAAAATATGAGTCACTAATTGGGTTAAAATCATTCAATAATTTTAAACATTTTTATTAATTTAAAACAAAATATTTGAATGTTTTTGCGATCAAATATTTATGAAATGTTTATTATTTTGATATTTAATTATTAATTCTAAAAATAATTTTAAATATAAGTCATTAAAACTTTGAATAAAATCAATGCTTTTGTTTCATAATTCTTAAAACGATTATAATTTCTAATGACATTTGAATTGACTTTTATTGAAATCCATCCAAAAGTATTGATTTCAGTGACAGAATTGTTTGTAAAACTCAGGTATTTGTTTTCATTTGAAATACTAGTTTTGTGAACATATCTATTGCCTCCCCTTTCCATTGACGATGAAGCTTGGTCATATCTAATTTTAGCCAACCTTTGATGTCAATTAAAATCTGTTATTAGTCTGTTATTAGTCTAAACGTTTATTTTACAACTCTTGATATGAATTTCTTTGAACACAAAATTAAAGAAACATTTTATTCCCATTTTATGATTAATGAGATTTAAATAACATATAATCTTTCAAATTATTTGTTAACCGATATCTCTAACAAATTATTCTTTAATTCTCGGAATTTCTCGCTTTTGAATGCAATAAAGAAATTCATCATGGTGACCCTGATTAGTGACCATGATCAATTTCCACCAATTTCCATGAATCATGGTCGATGAATCATGGTTAATATAATTATATAAACCAAATAAATTTGAGTTCAAAGTGTTTTTGAGTTCAAACTATACATAATATCATAGATAATAAAAAATGATGAGAAGAGTAACAAATTATTTATTTTATATTATTAATCAAAAATATCGAAACAATTTTCCAATTCATTGAACTTTTATGAGAATAAATATAAACAGAACTTTAGATGAGTTATTCAATAGCTTTCGTAAGCTTTCATTTGTGAAAAATATAAATTTGAAGTCTAATTGACTTTTTTATTAATTATGTTTTCGATTGAAATTAATTCGAAAAATACTAAAAGTAAGTCAAGAGTTAGAGATTTATAGTTATTATATAATAATTTATTCAATTCAACCAAAAAACAGTGAATCTGTGGACTATTTTGCTTTTTACCCAAATTATCAATTCAATAATGAGTGGTTGTCCTGAGCGAGAGTTGCTCTACCCGTGCACATGTCATCATTCGATTTTCGGTACTCATATCTATTGTGGCGGCGATTCTCACATAAATTTGGAGAATATATTTGATTCATTGAGTGTCGGTTTGGAAAGGGATAAAAAACACTTCAATCACCTGACGATATCCAACAGCGCTATAATTAATATCAATGAGAATGCATTTCGAGACATAACTTTCGAATCAATTTTATTTGAAAATTGTCTCAATTTATCGCAAATTCATAGAAATGCGTTCACAGAAACCAATTGGTATACAAAAAATTTTGCGATTAATAATTGTTCACAATTTGATCCCAATTTCGATGACTTCTTCTATTCGTTGAGTAAATTCAAAAATTTAGAAAATCTGCAGATATTTAATACAAATTTAAGAGAAATCCCTTCAAATGCTTTTAAAGCAATTAATGGATATCAAAATCAGTTGAAAACAATTAACATAAGCGGCAAAAGTCTCAGAAAAATTGGAAACAATTCATTCAAATATTTGTCTGCTCTGAAAAACTTAACTTTTGTCAACACATCCATTGATTATATTCCGGACAATGCCTTCAGTTTCATGAGAGCGTCGAATATTAAAATAGAGATTAATTTAAGCGATAATTGCTTTTTGAATGAAACCAGTTTTTCAAAGAACAGTTTTGCATATATTCTCAGACCAACAGAAATAATTGGATTAAAATTAAATATTTTATCCAAAGAGGTATTCCTCCCATTCCTGATTGCAAACAATCAAAATTCAATACAAATGCAAAACAAAAGTGAACTCAAATGTAATGATTGCAGAAATTATTGGCTCCGAAGAAATCCTGAACTATCCGTAAGAATAACTGGAATCAAATGTTCGAATGGCTATCATTTGATGCAAAACAACAATTTTATTAATTGTATTGATTGACAACAAATTCACTCAATTTGTGAGCAAATCATTATTTGAAATCAATTGAAAAACTTATGGCAAAACTCATCATATTTTTAACATTTGATCGATAAAAACGATAAGTTATTTAAAATCATTTTTATTGCAATTAAAATTCAGTCTTTAATATTTGATTAAAGTATGATTAAAATCGATGCATAAAAACATTTAAGGGATGGCTTCACACAACTAATCATTCTTCTAATTAAAGTTATCAATGCTTTCAATAATGAGATTTAATATATTAAACACAAATTTTAGTTTAGTTCTAAAATTGTTTTCAATTAAATATCAATAAAATTTGTAAATCACTGAACAAATAATCAGTTTTTCTTACTTTAGAAACGATATTCACTATTAAGTTATTACTTAATGCTATGTTATGCCATCCCTTACTCTTAAGTCATTTATAATTTTGGAGACTTTTATATATTATTTCTTTTAAGTTCAATGACTCAGAATAGCTATGAATTGAGTCTTCGTTTTAAAACTAGCATTTGATTAATCAATGGTTGGGTTCTGGCCTTAAACTCATTTCATAGCATTTAAATATATTTTGAGTGTTTGAGCGAAACAGAAATCTTAAGAATATATTAATTATAACTATAAAAAGGGATATTTTGTGTGAAATTTTAAAACTTTCGTAAACTTGAAAGTTATCCAAAAACTTTGGGTTAAATGTAAAAATAGGGTTAGACTTATAATCTCTGGACTCACAGAAGAAATTAAAATTTAAGATCAATTGGTCTCAAATCATAGAGTAATATATCGCACAACAAATGTCTAAATCTATTGAATTAAAAATTATATAATTTTAGATAAAATTTTCTAATAATTTAACGTTTTTTTGATATTAAAACGATTGTTCGGACGAATGAATACATTTGTTCTATAGATTAAGTCCTCCATTATAGGCATAATCAGCCTTATTATGCATTATTAGCTTATTGTCCACAAAGTAATAACTGTCAGAACGGGTCTCAAACGGATTGTTTATCATCTCTTCGCCTAAAATATAAATCATTTAATAATTTTGAAAATTTATTTACAATTTTCTCACATAATTCTTGATTAAGAGCTGGAAATTCGTAAATATGTTCACAACTGTTATGACTGTTAGGAATACAAAATCCAAAATTAAAGTCAAAAGTCTTGAGAAGTCTGTCGCGAAAGAAGTGGCGTTCAATCATACGAAAGCTGTTAATTGGTTTGTCTCCGATCCGAAACTCGACTCTAATTTAATTAAATATATATTAAAAGAAATAATAAAATAAGTATTAATTGATTCATACGTCGCTCCGACTGTCTTTAGTTTAAGGAATTGAGAAGTGAACTGATAGCGCACAAAACGACCCGAATCCACATCCATGTCCTGCTCGTCACCATCTCTTGACTCTTCGAGTGGTTCTGGAGGCGGGGGTTTGACTATTTCGAAAAGAACTAAACCGGTTTCCATATCCCGGATCTTAAATCGAGTGAATTCAATGTCATATATGTTGTCGTCGGGCGAACATAAATAACCTGATTATTGATTACTCATTCAATTATTGACACAAATATTCATATATTTTATTAAAATAACAATTAATTGATACAAACGTTTAGTAATCGATGGCAAAAGTATGACATCTTCTGGTGTTATGATATCTTTTTCAATGAGTTGTTCTTCAGTGAAGACACGTTTAGTATCGGTAATGATATCCTTTCTATTTCTCGATTGTCTCATAAAAGTTTGTTTCTTATTCTTAGCCGAAACTGAATTTTGTTTTACAGAAACAGAACTCATCTTACAATTTAAGGTCAATTAACTATTGATATATTTTAGTTAAAATCATTTTACAAATTATTTAAAAATGTTAACCAATGCTTAAAATCTATTCAATAAATAAATAAATATTTATAATAAAAATGAATGAAATGATTGAGAATTTCTTAATTATTGTGATATTAAACAACAAATTTATAATAATATAAACAAATATTTAATCAATTGGTTGCCATAGAAACTACTCATAACACAAATAACACTTTATTTTTCACACAGAAGTCGCGATTTTCCACAAATAAACCAATAGTTTGTTTGCAACGAAAGAATGTTCTTGATTCCAAAGTTTGCTGCAAATTTTCTTGCCAAATGTTGAAAAATCAAGTTAGCTATTGATATTATCCTAGATGTAAAAGGTTCTCTCAGGCGAATGACACGCTTTTCTTGATTGCTATCTTGATTTTCATTTCTATCTCCACTTCTGAAGTCTTCTAAATGAAAAACCTCTGAAATGTGAACAAAAAATGTTCAAAATTAGAACCATTTCGATAGAAAATACACCTTTAAATATGAAAACCTCTACATATGTGTCGAATTCTGTGGTCCCCAATGAGTTTGGAGAGAATCGAATGAGCGAACAATCGGAAAGTTCACCCTTAGATTGCATTAATCTTACCGCCCATGAATTAAGCTTGGTGAGTAGATCATAATAGATGACCATCATAATAGATAATAGAGACCATTTAGACTACCTTTTATCGGCAAATGGCCATATTTAAGTACCGAAATGGACGCTTCAAGATTGAAATAACGAGGCCAAAATTTAAAAAAATTTGCATTAACACTGAATTCTGCCGTAACTGAACCCTCGAACTGAAAAACCTCTACTAACCGAACAATTTTTCAGNNNNATCACTATTTAAATAGCCATTTCACGACCTCTCTAACTGAAAAATATATGAAATACCTCTCTTAAATGAACAAAATATTCGACCCGAGCATGTTCGGTTACAGGAGGATTTAGTGTAATTGTATTTGAATAAGAAATATGCCCTTTACTATTAAGTTTTCTTTATTAATATGAATCTATTAGGAGTCTATCAATTAAATGCAAAATTCTTAAAGGCATAATTTTATTCTATATTAATCAAATGTCCATTTCGGTACTTGAACATGGCTATTTGCCGACAAAAAGAAGTCTATTATGATTTACTCATCAAGCTTAATCCATCGGTGGTTAGATTATTGCAATTTGTGACTAGGACTTCGGCGTATTTCCTTGTAAGCCTTAAATTTTAAACTTTTAT
>LBFM01002360.1:5994-22285 GCA_000988765.1 Achipteria coleoptrata | reverse complement strand
TGAACTTTGAGAGGAGAAAAGTGGATGAAATCGTAATAACTTTTACGCGAAGATAGAAGTGATTCGGAAATTGTGTTCTTCTGTTGAATAAAAATAAAGTTAATTGAAAATCAGAAATAAAAGTTATTTTATTCAAACAAATACCTGAAGAATGTCTCTGATATCCTTTGAGATCATTTTGGAATTACTGTCCTTTTTGACGGCCACTTCAAGCAGTTCCTGAATAGAAGACAACAATCCTCTATCGATTTGAATGAGAAATTCCTGAATCAAAATTGAGTTATATTTGAATCGATTGATTGTCGGCTGTCTTTGAATTATTATCGAAATTTCGATAAAACTTTTTGGCGCCAAAGTTTCAATGGCCAGTGTCTTAGGCGGTGATATCGGACACATAACTATTCCGAATATATGGTCAGGCATTTGATTGTCTATTTGCAAGCGATTAACTTTGATATGACACTGGACTATATGCTCAGACATCGCCAGTGATATCCAAATGCCTCGATTTGCGAGACGTCTATCAAAATTGAATTATTAATTGATAGCAAATATAAATGATTAAATCAATACCTCAATTGTCCTGTTTTGGGGCCAATCAGTTTAGGGGCGTGACAATCAGTGAAATCGACCTGGCATATCTCATTTGAGACTACACTCATTTCCTGACCAACTTTTTTATTGAGTAACACTTTTTGATAGGAGTCTTCAATCGCATCGATTGATTTGACGCCTAATGATTTGTATCGTTTGGCACCGGGTTCTCGAATTTCCCACAAAACAGAGCTGTAATTTAGATAAAAATGAATGACTAAATTACAACACTTTTAACGATTTAAGACCTCGTGATTGCGATATAAAGAATGTCTTTTTTGGCCTCATTGTTGACAATCGACAGTCCAATGCCTTTCATTATGAATTCAACATTAATTTTGGGTTTTGTTATTTCTCCGGCCTTTAAATCAAAACATATTATTATTATAACTTAAACTGCAATCAATTGAAGGCATAAATAATTGATTACTTGGAGTGCATTTGTAGCCAATAGATAGTCGTTTGTAAATAACAAAATTCTTTGCTTTCCTTCGAGGAAAGACACAATAAAGACATTGTTGACATCCAGCAAAGTATCACATTTTAATTCTACGGTTTGTTCGTCACAAATAAGATCCTCATATTTCCAGACAATTTTTCGTTCAGCAGTGGGTAAATACCAGGTATAGAGAATTGAATGATTGGCTGGAAGTGTATTAACGTGAAGCTGTTCACCAGTTTTGGACGACCACACAGTTACTCCTTTCTGGCCATAACTTATTGGTCCACTCAATGCGTTAACCAACAGAACAGGAGCTGAACCCTCAAAATAATCGCTTAATTTAATGGTTGCGTCCCATTCGCTGATATCGACGTCAACGTAAAGATATTGTTTGTCGATTCGGATCAGAGTCGAAGAGGACTCACTCAAAGTTAAAGGCTATGATTAATAATTAAAATATTAATATTTAAAAATCTTTTAATCAATTGACTCACTTTTGATGAAATAGATTCGGAGTCGAATCTGAAATAAATATTTTGGTCTTTACTCTGTTTGGGCCAAAAGGCTTTGTTTGTCATACTCTCCACTCTAAACCATTCGTCGTTGTCTTCAGATACTTCGAGCGCTTTCTTCGAAACATTGATTATCGAATAGAATGGAGTGAATGTCACGATTTTACTCAAACCAATTCGAGATAATTGTATGTCAACCGAAACATAATAATTGTATTTTCCATTTTTAGATTTAGAGATAATATTGCCTTTACTTCCGACGACGTCTATAGAAAAGCCGTCCGAAAATCTTGAGTCACCGATCGATAGACTTAACTTCTTCTTACAGAAGAAACTCTTTGGTTTGAATGACAAGAGAACGGGTGTCATAACAGTGGGCGCGTGATATAAGACAGTCTCGTCATCGATCCGATAAACCAATTGTTGAGACGTTCTGTTAATCATCCAAAAGGGAGCGAACACAGAGACGATAAGCGAAGAGTTCTCAATCGACAATTTCACCGCTAAATCAAGAGATAGCGCTCTTTCGTGTGAAGAAGCGGTAAATTTCCATAAATGAAATTCATTATCCCCGCCGTGGGACGGGATCTTCTTAAAGCAATGCCAATCTCTCTCCAAATAATTACATAAAGTCATTGAAAGTCCTTTAAAGAGTAAATAAAAATTTAAAACAAATTAAATACAAATAATTAATAATTTTTAAAACCTGTTTCTCCGAGTTTTACATTCGAGAGATCAGACTCTTCGCCAGAATCTAAAGTCAAGAGTTTATCAATCGATTCAATGGCATACGTTATGCGATACGGCAGTAGATTTCGGAGTTTAACGATTGGTATGAGTCTTATTTGATAGAAAATTGATTCGGGACTCGATGTGTTTGTGTCTTCATATAACACTTCTTTATTATCACATTTGACTTTAATGAAAAAATAAGAATTTTGAGGACTATCTTCTGACGGACAGACCAGAATCATTGGTTCGGCAGGAGTTTCACAAATAGGAAGACATAGTTTTCCAGAGTTTTTTCTTTCAATAGTATTTCTCCAATCAATTGTTTTATCACTAAAACCGTAATCAACAGATGGTTTGACTTTTAATTCACAGTTTTCGCCTAAAATCAATAAATAGTTAATAAATTTAATACTAAATAAGAACATACCATAGACTGAATCCATGGGTAGCTCCAAATTAGAGAGTGGTTTGACACGACCCAAATGCACCGATTTTTCCCGTTTGAGACAAAAGATATCGAGTGAAGTATTGAATTGATTGACAATTTGTGCGTTCGATTTGAATGTAATAGATTTAGTGAACGCGTCGATGTCCTGTACCTCAACAATCCATTTCCAGAACTCATTGCTTGGGTATGACTTTATCGGTATATTAAAACATCTCAACAAATGGAAAAATGTCACTCAAATTGATTGTTTCCATAGGAATTCAAGATTGTATTTACCGAATGACCTGTCCGTGACATTTGATTCGTCGCAGAATTTCATTTTGTTCGCTAACAAAGAGTCCAATATTAAGCTCTACTACTTTGAGATCATTCGCAATCAGAGACATTTCGGTTCCATTTTTAATAAGAATTGATTCGCTTTCAATTGACTTAACTTTAGTATTAGATATGGGACGGCATTTGAGGCTTGAGTTTGAAAGATAAAGTCGTAAATCTATGCCTAAGAAGTTACGAACAATGACTACATTGTCTTCTCTGGCGGGAAGTTGTTTAGCGATAGCGTTAGCGAACGCTTCGTTTAGTGAACTCAACACAAATAGTGATGTCTTTGATATCGTCACCTCTAACTGTTCACTAGATTCTAATTTCACGTCAATTTTACCATTTTCTTCGAGTAAAACTTGAATATCAAAATCCCATGGATTTGATTTGCCTTTAATTTGAAATAAAATAATTTATAATTAAAGCAAAAATGTTTAAACATATTGTGTTTACCTTCAATCGGTTCAATGAGTGGTTCCCAAAAGAAATTGTTTTCATTGTAATATTCGGCGATAAGAGAACAGTTGGCGGAAAGGTTTTTATATCCGACGAGTTTTCCATTGAAATATGAATGCAATTTAATTAATGGTTGAGAGTCAAGACCTCCCGATTCGATGATAAAACTGATTGATTTAATATTTACATAAATCTGTTGTTTAGTTGAAATCAAAGGCTTTTCATTGAGGTCTACAAAGTCTTCAGTGACCTCTTCTGCTTCGGGAACGTAACTCAAAAACCAACTCTTCTTATCATTTGGTCTGATTTTAAAAAGATCAGAATAATTTGAATCCTGGTCTTCAATTGTGTCACTTTTTTCAGCACTCGAACCCATTTTGGATAAGATATTGAGCACAATATTAACCATTGGAGGAGATATGAAGAACTGAATTTCACTGAATGTTATGTCAAACATTTGACTATCGCCTGAATTGGATAAAATTGAATATAATATGCTTTGAGTCAATTAAAACAAATACCATTAATGGTTCCATTAATCATAAGATCAGTTGGTCTCAGAATATATGCGTCTATTTCTTGAGAACTGATATATCGCTCGTAATTTGTCAAAAGAGATGATATTTTTGATACTTCGCCGTAGAGTTGAATGAAATTTGCTTTTTGTTTAACATTTATTGTCGAATAACAGCTCATTATTATCGCCGAAGAATTTATCACTTCAATAGATTCGAGTAAAATGATTTCCATTTGAGACAAATTGAAGTGCAATACATTAGTCACTTCTGACTTCTCCACAGAAGCGGACAATTGTTTGGCCTTTTCTACAGCTTTGGACATATCGTCCAACATTTGTTTGTCAGTTAGTTTTGGAGTCTTTTTAGTAACAGTTGTTTCGGTGTCGGAATCGATTTCAAATGCTTTTGTGATAATATTCGACAGATTAAGCAAATAATCTAAGGCTAGAATCAAACGAAAGCCAGAAATTGTTATTTCAATTAATCTTTCGTTAGATTTTTGAGTGAAAACTATTGAAAAAAATGAATCCTTTTGTTCGGAATCATTGGTAGTTGGGATCAATTGACTGAAACAAAACATTATTTATTATTAATCAGATAATGAAATGTTAATTCAGTTTTACTTTTTCTCGAATAATGTCTTTATTCCAGCAGTACTTCGAGAGGTTCGGACATCATTAAGACAGAGATCGCCGATTTGACAGTTGACTGTTAATGAACTGTCGGTTAACACTTCTCCATAAATCTCGAATTTGTCTAACTTTGCGACCGCAACGCCTGAATCAGAACTTTTGTCCTGTCCTTGAAATAGTGAGGCTATAATTTGTTTGAGTTTGAACTCAAAAACAACACTTTTGTAGGCAATTATCGGTTTGTCGCCATCAGATTCTTCTTTTAAATCTTTTGGTTCTCCCATTTGATTCACTGTTTCTTTAACCAAATCGATAGCTGCGGACATCATTTTTGATGATTCTATAGTCGGTATACTTCTTGGAGTGGCTTTTGGTTGTTTTGATCCATCGATTTCTTCGTCTTTGACTTCTTCATCAGTTTTACCGAACGGTAAAGTTAGCAATAAATTCATTAAATTTGTTAACTGTTTGTCACTTATTTTAATCTCAATATTTGGTAATTGACCTGAAATTTAGAAAAACAAATTAGATTTTACTTAAAAGAAGAAAAACTGAAAGTACCCTCGACTTTGATTTTAGGCAAATGTGGATCGTTTGGAACAATTGATCGCTCAATAGTCAGATTGAATTCAACCGGATATAAGAGATGACGAGTTGTGGACAACGATTTCATGTCGTTCTGCCAGTGGTCGACATTACTTAATATCATTTGCACTTCAGATATATGGCACTGATAGGACTCATACGCCAATCTTCGCATCTTTTTAATCAACTCGTAATCTGAATGACTAGATATTAAGTCTTTAACTCTTGGTATTTCAGTTTTAGGGATCAATTTTGAGTTTAGTTTAACGTGACCTGAGTTTAGGAATTAAATTATTATCAAATCGTTACTAAAATGCGAATAAAAGACAAACCCAAAGACAAAAGAAGAATATTGTTTGCCGTTTCGAGTCGTCCCAACTGTGGTATTATCACATAAGAGGGTTCGATGTCTATATTTAACTTAATTTGTTTGTGTTTTCCTATTGCGTACTCCAAACTCGTAGAAGTTTTATGAGACCAGTCCTGAAATTTAAAGGCAGCGATAGATTGCAAGTCTTCAAATGATATGTCGTTTGGTGGGGACAACATCTCTACAATAGTGTTGATTGTATTGGCGTCATATATCAACTTAAAGCCAGACATTCGCATAATCACACCTGAAATCAATTTTGTAATTATTATTCAAATAAAATATCACTATTTTTGATAATTCACTCAATTATCAAAGAAAACAAAGAAATAAAACAACGATTAAAACAAATCGATTGATAATAAATGACTCAAACCGTAATCGTATTGTCCGTCGAGAGGATTCATATCAAACTCCAGTGATAGCACATCCAAAGCACCAGTTTCTTCCAATAGTGGAATTCCTCCGACGCCAGAGATGTACAAAGATTTAACTGAATTGGAGACAGAAAGACATTGAGAGGACGGTCTGTGCGTCAGAAACATATTGACGCCTAATAGCGATAATTGAGTTATTTTCTCGTTTTGAGAGTCACTAATAGTTAGAAAGAGTTTATTAATTATGAATTTAATCTTATATGCGATGAAATCTTTAGGCAGTTCTTCGGGAATGCCTTCTTCATAACCGATCGCTTCATATAGTCTTTGCTTCTCTTTTGTATTCATTTCTTTTTTGAAGTCATTAACGATATTCTCTGAAAATATTTATTCAATGAATCGATAAAACATATAATGAAAACTTGAGTTTACCTTCGATTTTATTCTCATCTTTTGAGAACCAACCAGAAAACCATCCCTTTTTTGGCTCTTCTTTTTTATTTTTCAAAATCTGTAGAGTTTCGACCTCTGCCTGACTTCGGGCTAAAATTATTGAAAATAAGTTCAAATCTTTTTCGAGTCTTTCGATTTCAGATTTAATCGAATCTATATTTTTGGACAAAAGTTTCTGTTTATAGAGCTCTTGATATCTATCCATTTTGATTCTGTGCTTTTTAATGACACTCCACGACCAGTTGTTTGATCGCCGTTTGATATCTGTCTCCATAATGGAACTGAAGGCAAAGCGCCACCACTTTTTAGAGTTGCCTTTGATGGGAACGGATGGCCTCCATTTACGGTAGGGCTGACCTAAATTCATGCGATCGATTGCGTCCAATAAAAGTAGAAGAGATTCGAATTGCATTCGAGTCATACGGAGCTCAAAGACATCCAAATCCATTTGAATGTCGAGGACAGGAATGTTGTATTCATCCGCTTCTGGTTTGCGATTAATGATAGCATTTGTCGTGAAATTTATTGGCCATAAAATGTATTGCAAATCATTTGGGGTTTTGTGACGGTTTGCGATCCGATCCCTAAGTATTTCATCAATACTTTTCTCATCCAATTTTGACAACAAATCAGTCTTTAAATTAAAATTAGATAAAAATTAAATAAATATTAAATAATAAATGAGTTCCAAAAACCTGATTGCAATTCCAATAAAAGGAAAGGCCTTCGAGAGTAACCAATTTGTAGATTATGTTATCGTTTGAGCCTTTCTTTTGGTCATCGGTTTGTGTCTCAAAGACAAGTTTATGTAAAGTGAGTCCGACCTGAAACGGGTTGTTTGGCCACGAGATCTGATCCTCATAACAGATGTGGACATTAGTGATGAACACCTGAAGGTTTTTGACTATTTGTGCCGCGAGTTTGGCCGCAAAGCTGTCGTCTCCTTTCTTGTCCTCAGAGTCTAAATCAATGGATAAAAATTAATATACAATCAATTAAAGGACAAAACAAGTGATGACTGACCGGACTCTTTGGATCGTTGTTTTGCGTCTTCTATTTTCTCCAATTGTTTTTGTTTATTATTCCATTCAATGAGTTCTTCTTTGATGTCATCATATTTTGTCTCTAAATTATTAAACAAAAAGTATTTTTTAAATGTAAGAAAAGTTATTAAAGAATACCAGAGTTGGGAACAGCGACGACATAGACGTCAGACAATTTGATGACAACCGGCGAAGAGTACAGTGATTTCCACGGAAAGGAAGCCTCAATGCGGGCGATGTGGCCGTGAGTTACCCGAAATGGAAGGGAAAGGGAGTCGAAAGCATTGGCTTTGACTGCAATGTTATCTAAAGATATATTTCCATTCCATGCGAAGAGATTCAACTGTTTTGCAGTCAACTCATCCACAAATTCAGACAAATACTTATTCAATAGATTCGCGACAAGACTTTCAAAAACCATTTTTTACTAGTCTTAAGATAAGACAAAAATGGCAGACAATTAAATGTCAATTAAATGTGAGTGAAAAATATAAAATGATTTACAATCTGTTTGTCACAAACAACTCATAAGTTGTAAAACAATTCAAACAATTAATTAGTATTTGTTTATAACAGCAATCGATGCGACAAAACTGTGAGACGAAAGTCGTTTCTGAAGTAAACAAAAGTTTAATTATATTTGACAGTAATTGGAGTCATATATTATACACCCAAATGTGATGTCATTTAAAGCCAATATTATCTATACTTTTAGTTATTCTTTTTTAATGTTATCTTTTAGTAAAACAACACAAATAGTGATGAGTTTTAATATTTTTCACATTAAATTCAATGCATTTTTATTACTGTTTTTATTACTACAACTGTTGTCTGCATTCAATGTTTTGTATGGCTTTCCGATGCATGTAATGTGTGTGCAATGCTTTTAGTCATGCAATCATTGATTTGATTGGTCCATTTTAACATCACTAAGGCTCAATACTTTCACTAAATTTATCCCAATTCAGGCTTAATTTTCATAAATACTTTAATTGTAATTTATCAAGATATCTAACTTTTAACTTAATATTATCAGTTCGAATTACAATAATATTAAAATTTCTAACTAGATGAGCAATTAAACTTCAATTATCAAACTCAATAACTAGTTTGATTTGAGTAATTAAGATCATTTTGACTGATTATAAAAATTCAGCTTTCAAAAAAATTCACTCAAGATTATGTGAAATGTAATGTAAAATATAATGTGTCCTAATATTTTCGAAATAAATTACCTTAAAATTTATCCCTTTCACAACACTAGTACACAATTATTCCATTTTTAGCATAAGGGGAGAGTTCTTTTATCTTAGTTTTAAATTGCCAATCTCAGATTGGAGATTATGTTAACACAACTAAACTGAATCTGTAAATATGTTAAATTTTACCTTGGATTTTTATCAAACACAATTCTAGAAATATAGGAATTGTTTACACAATTTCCTTATGTTTTTTGAATAAATAAAAGAGTAAACTTTTATTTCCTTTTAAATTCTATGAAATATAAACATGCAATATTCAGTTGAACTAGCTCACTAATTGAAATTAATCAAGATTTTGAAATTGAGAAATAAGTGAGAATAAAAATATGTTGAATATTAATAAAATAAAAACTCTTTTAATTGAAAGGTTTGTATAAAATTATAAATCCTTTAAAAAATAAATACATTCTTTGATTTAAATATAAATTGTTTTGTATTTTAAGAGATAATTAAGAGATAGAATTGAATAAACTTTTTATATGACTTTTATAATAAGAGATTACGTTATTTCTCTTCAATTTGAAGGCAGCGGTTATTAGATTATTATCTGCTGTCCATTCCTCTGGACATACAATTATTTTGATTGGAGTCTCGATTTTATGTAAACCACTCTCTCGTGCGCTCTCTTTAACACATTCCAACACTTTATCACAAATATCTTTGTCTGAACACAACTGTTCTCTGGTATATGTTATGGGTTTTGCCAACTGTTTGGCTAAACTCAACAGTGATTTCTGGTTAGGAGTGACTAAACCGATCACATAATTGGCTTCACTGTTGGCCACAACACAGATATTCTCAACTAATTTGCATGACTTAAGGGACGCTTCGATCTTAAAAATTGAGTCAAAGTAATAAAATTAAGACAATTGATTAAAAAAGAGACATACCTTTCCTAAAGAGATATATTCTCCGTTCGCCAGTTTTGCCAAATCCTTTTTGCGGTCAATTATTTTGAAGGATCCGTCCGGATATACCTCTCCAATATCTCCGGTATAGAACCATCGAATCCCATTCTTATCGGTATAAAACGCTTCGTCTGTCATTTCAGGCAATTTATAGTACCCGAGCGCTACGATATCACTACCGATAACGAGCTCTCCTCTTGGATTTGGTTCATCGCTTGTCAGATACCCGCCTTCCTTCCAATCAACTAGTTTAACGTTTACTCCTTCCAGAGGTATACCTATTCTGCCATAAGTCAGATCATCCAAATGCAAGGCAACCACTCCTCCACACGTTTCCGTTGCGCCGTAACCTATGGTTGAATCACAAAAATTGATTACAACTAAACAATTATAACGATTGATACAAACCCTGAGTAATTTGTTTAATATTGAGGGCTGCTTTTATGAATGCCTGAGTTCTCGGATTGAGAGGAGCGCCCCCAACCATAATGTATTCGATTTTTCCACCGACGGCTTCACTAATCTTTTTACAAAACAATTTGTTGACAATCGGAGTGTCATATCCTCTGCTCTTCCAACGAATTTTATATTCCATTAAATATGTGAAAAGAGGTGCAGACAATGGAGTTCTGGAGTTTAGTTTTTCATATATTTCTTTTAGGATACGATCTAAGACTAAGGGAACGGCTGTCATCGAAGTCGGCTTAAGAAGTTTAGCGTCACTAATCTGTCCTTTTCCCAGACCGGGCGATGACTCTGTTATTGTAAAGGGAGAGCTGTACCCTATTTTGACTCCACCTTAAAATAATAATTCAAAAAAATAAAAGACAATAAAAATCTATTTGTTTAGAAAACTCACCAAAAAATAAAAACATTTCAAAAGTAAAGCCCAAAATATGAGCTAAAGGTAGATATGAGATGTAGAGATGTTTATCCGATTCTGAGGCCAAGTTTTTTGTGTTGCTTAATAGCACTCGAATACTGGCCATCAGTTGTTTGTGCGAAATGCAAACGGCTTTTGGATTGCCAGTGGTTCCTGAAGTATACATAATTACTGCCGTTTCTTCTATATTGGAGGGCAGTTCGAAATCGATGCTGGAATTGCTGTCAACTCCTAAGCCCTCGATTTCTTCCAGAGATTTAACAGAAATATTTTGAGGAAAGGTATCATTGAGGACATCGTTCTTATTCTTTATATAAACAATTGACTGAATATTCGGCACTTCCTTTAGAAAAGAGTTTAATTTTGGTAATAAATCAAATGTCGTTATTATAGTTTTGGCTTCGGTTTGATTTATGCCATATATTAGACCAGAAATTCCTTTAAGTGATAAAACATATGTTTTAACAACAAAACAGTACTTTGAAAACAATAATCGATTCGATCATTAGTTTAGATTAAATTTTGATAATTACCTAAATTAGAGAAAAGTGTAGTCAAAGTTGCGTTTACTTTCATCAGAGCCAGACTGCAGAGCAACCATTCGAGTCTAGTGTCGGCCCATATTATAACTTTATCGCCTTTTTTGACTCCAAAATTGACTAAACCTTTGGCGATATTATCTACTCTTTGGATCACATCATTCAGTGTTAACCACTTATAACTATCACTTAAAATAAATTTTCGCAAAACTTTTCCGTCGACTCTAATAATGTTTCCTAGAATTCAATAATTTGTTAACATTTATAAGAGTTTATATTAATATAATAACGAATAACAGATTTTTCAAATACCATTTTCATCCTTTTCGACCGTTTCTCTGATGACATCCCTCTGACCCAACACTTCTCTATTGACGTCGTAATCATTCTTCAAGTTCTTCAATACCTCAGCGTAAGAGTTGTATTGAAGAAACTGATGAGAGACTGGGGTCTCATTTCTACACCAAATCAACTCTCCATCGGTTGTTATAAACTTTTTGGTTCGCAATCTCTTCGCCTCTTCTAATACTTTCCACGGCTTTTGGATCACATAATATAAAGGAAGTGTTGTTACGGTATATGTATTTACAACTAAACGAGTTTTTAGCATAAATAAATTGACCAAAAATTTTGACATTTTGTGTGTTTTGTTTGTTAAGCAAAAAATTATATGAGAAAAAACTTTTCAACATTCAGTTCAATGAAATTATTTCTAATCAATTGTACTGAAAATGTCGAGTAAACACAAAATTTAGCGCTCAGTTATATGTGTTAAACATTTTTGTGCGATTCTGTAGTTTTTGAGACCAATTTATTTATTTATAGGGAATTTATCAGCACTTTATTGGAGTCATCACTACTTTTAAGTACATTTCAATATATATTTCGATGTTATTAATCATTATTTGAGATAAATATAGTTTTTTTGGTTTTGTGTTTCAATAGATTTGTGTCAAAGTTTTGTGAAAAAACTTTTGGGTTCTAAACAATCAGTTTTCTTCTTCAGATCAGAAAATGTGTGTCAATTGAGTTGAGTTTTCATTAAATTAGTTATTTTTTGTTTGATTGGGTTTTTTCAACACAACTCCGGGTTATTTTCATAAACTTTTCCCATAGAAAACAAACAAAATTTTCAAACAAATAATTAAAAAGTAATTACTATTTAGGACTGAAAACTAAAATCTCGTTTCAATGAAAAACTTTTCATTTACTTTAAAATCAAAGTTTAAAATTAAAAACTAATTAAATATTTTTCTAACTAATAATTAATTACTAATAAATGTTTTAAAGTATTTTAGAAAATTAATACAAATTTTATATTCAGTTGTTTTGTATTAAAGAGAAAATACACTGAATTTATCCAAAGTCTTGATTTAATCCAAAGTTGTCTCCAATAATAATCATGTTTTTATAAACAGATAAAAATAAAATATTTCTGATAACTTAATTATTAAATAAATAGAACCAATTTATATTGATAAATAGATAGAATGATACTAATAAACATAAAAATAATCTGGTTAATTTATTAAAAATAGGGTTTGTTTTATAGAGTTATATTCAAACGAGTTCTCCAACAAAACAATGCTTTAGAACTGCAAAACATAAACAAAACATTAAATGAGAAATAGTTTGAGTTTCACTATCGTTGGATACACTATTCAATAGACAAATCATTCCAACTAAATATTTAGCGCTTTTTATGAGTAGCTTTCCAGTGAAACAGAGTGGAGAGAGTCATGAATGCACAGCACATACACTAACATTGAAATCCAATATTCAGTTTGCAATCAATACGATTGATAAGTAGTTTTGTTGTGAATTTAAAGTTCAGTTCGTTTTGAATGAATGAATGTTATTCTCATTCAATGTTGAATTTGAAATTCTTTTGACTCATTTAAACAAAAATCATTGAATACTTTTTATCCAGTAATCAAACGAGAATTTGTTTGAGGATAACTTTCAGGAATTGTTTGTTGAATTTTTTCTTTCAATATATACTTGGAATTCAAGTTTTTCTCACTCTTTTATAGTCTTCTGTTTTGCTTAAGTATTCAAAGTTGTCAATGAAGTTATCATTGAAAACACAACTTATTATTAAAATTCATTCTTTTGGATCATAAAACCTAATCAATGAAACAGTTCATAGAATGTTCACAATAGTCATCAATTTTCAACACAAATATCTTTTATATCCAGTTTAAAGTCAGTCATTCATTCAATTACACAAACAGTTTAGTATTTGACCAAAAAATAGTTGAATCAAATTTTATTTGAGGAAAATTTAGGCGAATATATATTAGTTGACATTTAGACGAATCAGGTATTACTCGATTAAATGTAACGGATTTTTATTACAAAATCATTTGTTATTCAATTATCAAAATAAACGCCTAAAAGTTAAATGACATAAAAACTACACGATTTCCTTAACACAAATTAAAATAATTTCGTATATTTTGACGGCTATTGTATCCGAAGTTCTCACAAACCTTTTGTGACTTTATTTTTGACAAATAAAATACAATTTTCCTTAATTTTCACTATTTTTTAGAAAATCAATTAAATAGATAATTGTCAAACTTTCCTTGTTCAATTATATTATCTATCTTAATTATACCAGTTTAGATCCTGATTAAGTAAAAAAAGTTATCAAGAACAATTTTGCTATATAAATGATGAATAATAATGAATTGAATTAATGTTCAGTAAAATTGAGTTTAAACCTAATTTTCAATTTTTATTAACCGATAATTGTCTCTAAAAAAGATCATTCATTTGTGACTATTTTGAGAGAAAAACAGATTAATTAAACAATTATTTGGAATAATTTTTTAAAATACGAATAAAAAATTAAAATCTTTTAAGTTTTGATAACAGAAGTGATTCGATCGACAAAATTAAATGTCAATCAAAACACAAAACAATTATTACTTAAATTTATTGCCGAAAAGAAAATATTTCTCTAATGAATCGAAATTTAAATTTAGTTTTGAATGATTTGAGAATCAGTTGACCAATAAATTGGTTAACCACTGGTTGCGGCCAATGCTTCAGTCCTTTCCTCTGCGAGTTCATCGCCAGTTGCCTTTAGCCGTTGTTTGGCCACATCGTCGAGAGGGACGTTGTCCACAATCTTCCACTCTTTCGTCTTCCCGTCGACAGTAACCGGAAAACTGAATATCACTCCTTCGGGTGCGTTATATTTGGTTCCGTCAGATATGACTCCCATTGATATCCATTCATTGGTTCCTAAGATTAGATAAGTGTTGAAAAGAGATTATTTAATCATTGAGTAAAATATGTACCGTTCCACCAGTCATGCATGTGATCTGCAGCTGCTTTGGCCGCAGACATCGCTGAAGACAACTTTCTCGCGGCGATAACAGCGGCGCCACGTTTTTGAATCAATTGAATGAAAGCGTCGTCGTGTCCTCCGAAAGAGACGGGTTGGCCACGAATTAAAGCGTTGCTTATATCGGGAAATTGAGTGGACGAGTGATTACCCCAAATGATGACTCGCGAAACCTCTTTTACTTTTGCGTTATTTTTGGCCGCAAACTGATTGACGGCTCGGTTTTGATCCAAACGAGTCATTGCCGTAAAATTCTTGGCCGGGATTTTGGGGGCCGCGTATTTCGAGGCTATTAATGCGTTAGTATTGGCCGGATTACCCACAACTAACACTTTGACATTAGGGTTCGAGTGATTGGCCAGTGCTTGACCTTGACTTTTGAATATCTGTTCAGATATTTAAATCCTAAAATTAGAAACAAAACAACAAAATCCTTGATTTGTGTCATACCTTGACGTTAGCGGCCAACAGATCTTTGCGTTCCATACCTTCCCGTCTGGGCATAGAACCGACCAAAAAGGCGGCGTCCACTCCAGTAAAGCCTTCGGTCTCATCTGTTGTGGCCACGACTGACGCCAACAAAGGATAGGCGCAGTCATTGATTTCCATAACCACACCATTGAGAACACCGGCCATCGGCGGGATGTCTAATAAGTGGAGAATCACTGGTTGGTCCGCTCCGAACACCTGACCGCTGGCCACCAACGGAACCAAACTGTAGCCGATCTGACCCGCGGCTCCTTTCGGTCGACAACACAATTAAATATGAGATAAATGAAAATCAAGTTTAGATTCTTTGAGCCACAGATCAAAACCAATGGATAATTACCGGTAATCAAGACTCTGATCGGAGAACTCATTCTTTTGATTAATTAATTTGTGGCAAACTGTGAGACAAAAGACCAAATCGTGAACTGAAATAAGATTTAAAATTGAAATAACAGTCAATTTATAAAAAAGTGAGACAAATATAAGGACTGGTAATGACCTTAATATGACTTATCGTTTGATTAGATAATAGTTTTCGGTTTAAAATATTCCACGAATTGACTCAAACCCAGACTTTTGACTCTTCTCTCAATTGCTTTTCAGTACTTTTCCATATGTTTTGTCTGCACTTAAAATATCTGTTTACTCATTGATTGATATCTTATATAAAAGGTCTGAAAATTATTTTAATGATTTGGAGATTATCTGCAGAAGTGATTCATTTATTAATTATTGTTTTAATTGTTTGTATTGCAAAAAATGAGTCAATTAAGGAAATAACTGATCTCTATATTGACAATCAATGCAAGTCCTGATCATTCTATTTGTCAGTCGATTAAATAGAGGAAAATGTAAATTAAATTGATTTCAATGTCATCTCAAAAATGATTCGTAGACTCAGTTATCCAATGGGTATGTCATTCATTGAGGAGTTGTATTCAATTGTATTGAAATGTTTTGAGACGTTATTTGTGTATAATATTTGACAAACACTTCATTCAATTGATTGTTGTTTTGACTCTAATTTCTTGTTTTGTATTGAAATTCATTAATAAATTTGATTTTTACACTAATTTTTAATTAATTTTTTGTCAATTATTTATATTTCGAGTCTTAAAAATCATTTGTGAGTTAAGCACTCATTTCTTGAGTTATATTTTTGTTTTTTACATTTATTTCACATTTTATTGAATTTTGAAATGAATTTTAATTTTAAAAAATATTTGTTTTTAAGATATATTCTGGGAATGTCTTCAAAGAGGTCCTCATCTACTGATTCGAGTAATTCGAGTTCGAGTAATGAAAAATCTCATTCATCGGAATCACCGCCGAAGAAGAGACAGAGAGCTGTTGCGGAACAGCCGCGACTTGT
>LBFM01002347.1:53140-66247 GCA_000988765.1 Achipteria coleoptrata | reverse complement strand
CTATTTATTATTATTATTATTATTATTCCAAATATTATTATATATTATTTAAATTAATACAGAATTTAGATAATTATTTAAACATTTTTTCCACAAAAATTTATTTCTTTTTCTGAACTAATATTTTATCTAAAAATTATCTCTAAAAGAATCGGCTCTAAAAGTGATCGAAAATCAGTGCCATTAAAGCAAAACAATTTTAATTAAAAACAAAAAATCAGAGAATATTTTCTAAGAAAGTCTTATGTCGTTATCGGAAGTTTAGGTGAATTCAGTGCCACAGCTTTGCTGTAAATAATTGATTCTAAAAGTTATGAAAAATTACTTTTAATTTATTTGAAATTAAATTCAGTGTCTATTCATATATTTATTGAGAAAAATATGTGAATATTTAAAAATAACTTATATATGATTTGGTGGCTGTTATTGATATTTAATTATATGTTTTTCTTCGATATATTGATTGTTCGCTAATTTGAATGTAAATTTCTTTTTCGGTTAGTTTTTGACTCTCATTCTGATCCGAAGCGATAACTATATTCCTCTGATTCTTAAATAGTTATGTAAATAAAGTGAACAAAAAAGTTGTGTATATTTTCTCTGACAAAACCTTCCGATCTTTAAATTCTTTTATTACTATATAATTATTATCATATAATTGTTGAGAATTCTCTCACTAATAGTCAGAGATTATCTCATTATATATATATATAAATTTATAATAGTATAGTATATATGGTATATATTTATATATATTTAAAAATATATTTGTTGTAAAGTTATTTTGAAATATTGATAAATATTTGCTCAAAACATATATTTATTTTAATTAAATGTATAATTAATTGATCTCTAAATATGATGTAAATAATTGTAAACATATTTTACTCGAAAATCAAATTCCAATCGAAAATCCAAGAAAACAAATATTAATAACAATTATTGTTTTGAAATAATCGAAGTTTTACTTTACTTTACTTTAATTCTATTTTTACAGTGCATTAGAATTGTGTGGGGGTTCTGAAGAGAACGGCACAGACAGCGTCACATTGAGTCCAACCATACAATAATTTTATTGGATTTTTGCAGATATTCTGCAAAAATGAATAGAAAAAAGTTTTCAAAAGAATTCGTAATTATCATGAAAAGTGTTGACTGTTTTGGGGGTACATATACTGCAATCAAACATTGAAATTATGGTCACAGATAATACACAAGAAAATCTACCTTTTCTTTAGCTTAGACGACCAGGGTATGCAATTATCATTATATTTTATTTATTAAATCAATTGAGAGGACCATTGAATTACATTTTAATTGAATGCAATGATTGAAACTCGTTTTGAACGGAATATAAACTATTTTTGCGGTAATTATATAATTTTGAATTGACCTTTCGCTCAGAGACTATCTTGGTGATTGTGATTTGTTAAGGTGGATGTGATCAGTGAAGCTAATCAAACGCTAATCGAGGTAAAGCTATGGCAAAACAGTTGTATTATAAGCTCTGGAGAGCCCACTCATGCTTCTCATGATTCTCTTCATTTTTATTATTATTATTATTATTACTTATAGAGAGTATTATTGCAAAGGAATGGACTGCGAATCGACTGCTTCTGTAATTTTTTGTTATTCACTGCAAAACATATGAAAAATCGTGAAAAAGAAATCTTTAGATTCAGAGGAAAGTAATGCTTTTTATAAGACATCGTTTCTCTCAGGTCTGGAACTGTCTTTTGGAGGTGAATATAGTATGGAATGCCTGTTATCTCCCCCACTGGTAAATATCTGCGTCAGCCTCTGACCTGCTTCTGGAGCACACGTAAGGTTGAAAAGTTATCAGAGGGTGTGGGCCTACACTGAAACAGGAGGTACTGATCACGATTCGGTAGCTGACATCGGCTTGTAATTGGAAATCGTATAATTTAACAATTGCCCGGAGCACACACATCACACAGTACTTGCAATTCTGATTCAATCTGAAAGAACCCGAGCGCTCAGAGACCGAAATAAAGATCAAAATCATTAATGGAAAACGAAATAACGAAATATTCAAATCAATAAAACATTTCTTCAATACTTTTAATTAATTTAAAGGCTTTCTCTCAAAATATTAGTCATATTTCTAATGATTAGTATTTTTTGGCAAATATTTTAACGAAACTTTAGTTTATTTTTTTTAACGAATCGTTTCTGAAATTAAAACTGAAATCAAAAATAATTTAAATGTATTTTTGCTTCGAATGAACGATAAGACTATTCTAATGAGAAAATTCTACACAAACTAACAAATGTCTGGCATTGAATGGAAAGTATAGCAACAGGTCGTACACCACTTGTAGACAGACTTCTGAATATCCACCCAATGGTCCGCCCGTCTAATGATTACATTAAAATAAGAGTCTATAATATAAGAACAAAACCTTTATTCAGACTTTCCTTTCATGTATGCAATGATTTTACCGAAAGAAGAAACAAAAAATAATTAATTCTGAAGAAAATTTAATCGAGCAAGGTTCAATTATTATATAACTTCAATTATAAACAAGGTTCAATTATTGGAGTCAATTATTTTGTCAGAATATTTATCAGAAATTGCGCTAAACTTTTGTGAATATTCTTCTCATGAAAATCAATGGAAAAACAAAAAACTAATTGAAAATAGATTTGCCTCACATTTGCCTCACATGTGGTCCCAAATCACTGATCCAATCATTGGTCTCATCATTGGACCCAAAACTATGCATTTTTGAGTGAATATAATCAAAAAATTACTCGAATTTTTTGTTTTCCTTTTTAAGATCGAAAACGTGAGGTCACTCCACATCACGTGCTTTTCCTAACCATTGGGCCCCTTATGGTTATCCCCCAAACAAAGAGATATTAAATTAGTTTTTGAATTACGCGCGAAATCTTCAATGACAAGTGTGTTGTGTTCTTTGCCCGGGTATGGGGTCAGAGGGTATTGAATCCCTGGACTATTTAATTTTTAATAGTTGTTCGGCTGAAACAATATTGGAAATGAATGATTGATTTTCACATTACTTGTGCTCAATATTAAAGTTATTTCACGCTTTTATCGTCAATAATAAGGAGTCGTGAATAGTCGTGACCCGTAGTGGGTATCCGTTGATATCGTGACAAATACTGTGCGGGAATCGCATGCAATGTTCAACCGGTTATATGATTAATAAAATATAACTCACGACACAAAACACTCGTACAGACGAGTCGGGCCTACACTCAGGCAAGACTTGAATTCAAAAGTAATTGAGAGCCCCTGTCAGCCCCTTCTCCTATATTTTAGAGATGAGTTTTGAAGACCACTCACTGTTCAAAGTTTTTCATTGAGTTTTTAAATAATTTATTTTAATAGCAAAAGAAGTTCCACTTCTGTCGGCGTTGAGACCAAAAAGTGATGCATCGCTTCGACTCAAATTGCATTTAGGAAATGGACTTCTATTGCTTCCATACCTGTGCCACAACATTAGCTATACCTCTGACAGAGGATAACCATAACAAAAACATAGCTCTGTTTGGCATTAATCACTTATACGACAAACATTGCATCCAATTGCAAATGAGGTCTGCCATCAATGCATAGCTCCAGAGGAGTGACTCTTATAATACTATATATAATGTGATAAACAACTCACCATTTAGTGGACACTCGCTTTTATTTCACTTTCAATGACTTCACTGGAGATCTTCGGCCAAAGGCATAGAAAAGCATAGGAAAGCACAGGAAGGCACAGGAAGACACCTTTTAACCGATTGAATAATGCATTTGTCCGATACTCAACACAGAGAATGCCTGTCCACACACCTGTCCACCCAGTATTCCAAACGCATTATGCAACGAAAAATGCATTTCTAGTCTATTGAGAGGACAGACAGTAAATGTGTTCACAAGAGCTAAATATATCTCACACTGGTTTGAATGGACACCGATGTCTGTCCTATGAATGGGTCACTAATATATTGCACAGTATTTTGGAAAGTAATGGCACTGACATTATCTCAAACAATAAGAAATGAAAATCAAATAAATTTTAGAGTAAAACAACTTTTTGTCACAAAAATGTATTATTTATTTCGTTTTGCTTTTTGTTTAATATTTTTAAAAAGCTTTTTATAGAATAATACGTAAATATAAAGTGTTTTAAAATTCAAAGATAATATGAAAAACACAATCAAATCCAATACGAAAATGATTTGAATTTTAAAAAATACTTTGAATGACATGTTTTCAAAATAAGTAAATTATAATTAAAATTATAACTCAAATAAAATAAATATTAGTTTAATATTAAAATTGTTATATATTTTATTTGTTTTAAATATAAGAATCATTTTTTCAATATTTAATGCAAACGATTAAAAACTTAATATTATATTATATATGCATTGAAAGTAAAACTTGTTTTAAAAGTATTGATTGAAAGACAAAATTATGTAAAATATCTATTCTTTGCTGAAAACACATATTTTGTTATTTTGTATTTCTATCAGAATTTGGTGTCCTCTTCATTGAAGGCGTCGTTTGCGATACCGTTCTTGTCTTTTGGAACTCCATTTGGTTCGTCTTTATTAGGCTTTCCGTTCATTTGAGTCTTTTTCTCTTCATTAGTGTCATCCTCTTTAGACTGAGTGGACCCTTGCGAGGGCTGGTATGGGACATAAAAGTAAGCCATAATAGCGAACACAATCATATCCGCTATCATAAGACCGCCGAAAAAGAAGAATTCAGTCGACTATTAGACGAAAAGAAAAAATCAAAAGTAATGATAAGTTTTTATATTTACTTCAAATTTATTTGTTTTACAATTTATTAGTTAAGAATCAAATGAATGGCAATTAACCAAAAATAAGATAAAGAAATGAGAAATAAGAAGAGAAGTAGAGATGGAGAGGGAGAGAGAAGACGTAAAATAATGTTTTAAAGACTGTTTCAAGTTTTTAGATATAAATAAAAAAAAGTTGATAATTAAGGGCTAAGATATTAGCGTTAAATGTGAACTGCATTTCCCTGTCTTATGTCTTAAGTCTTATGTTGAAAATCAAAGGCATTTTTGGTTCGGTTGAGATGTAATCTGAAATAATTTTTCTGTTAGGAGTAGTTTAGTCGAGAGAACCATTAAAACTATTTTATGATAGCCTGAGAAAGTCCTCCGGGCAATAGAGGTGGTGTGGATGCGATACAGAGATGGGGGCAGTTTGGGGGCAGACCGGCCACCAAACACCACCACAAGGCAAAGGCAATGAGCTTTTTATCTTAAAACTCAGTCAAAGCCCAACTCAGAAGAGCACAATCAGGTCCGAACACTTGGAATAATCTGTGCAGAAGTTGATTATGCATACAGTAGTGGGTACTGGAAGTGGGTTCGGCGTCAATCGCAGCACTACTTTATTTGTGTATACTTTGCACAGCCATTGATGAATAAAATATTAATAAAAATAATTAATGCTTTCCATTCTATGGAAGACTTATATAATTATTAAATATATTAAGACTGCGAACAAAATTCTTTTCAACTCTAATACTCATTACTGTTATTATGTTTTTTGCTTTAAACCAATGAATGATATTTTGATTCTCCAAACGTATTGTTAACTTCAGAGGAATCACTGTTTTCTTCGCAATATTCAGACACTTAATTGTAGAGTACTATCGACTCAAATGTGAGAATCAGTTAAAATATTTTTGTTCTCAAACTAAACATTTGCCAATCAATGCTTTAAAGGTTTTGTAGCGCTTAGTCTATACTTTTGTTGGTTGGGCTCACACTAAAGATGCGGCACATCTCAGGGCACAGACAGTCATATCTAAAGAGTCGCGGTTCGGCTCATTTCAAAGATATTGACGAACATTTCGAACATATCAAACATATTTGAGAGAAAAGCAAATCTTTATAAGTAGCTCAACACAAATCATGTTTGGGAGAGAGAGAGAGAGAGAGAGAGAGAGAGAGAGAGAGAGAGAAGAGTGTCTTTTGCGAAGGAAAGATGCTATAAGAGTTATTATAGCAGCACTCCTCCACCTGTCAGAGTCAGTGCAGACTTTTTATGTTTGAGTTTCGCTATTTTGTTATTTAGCTCTGGGCTCTTTTAAAGAAATGTAATTAACCTCAGAGTATAGCCGTGAGGGTGTAATCACATTCATTTTGCTTCTTCAGCAGAGATTTTGCTTTTAAAAACTTGTTCCAAACACGAACACCACTATTGTGGGCGGGAATACATGGCCAGAGGAAAAGCGAGCACTCCTTTAAGTGAATTGTGTGCTCCTCTAAGAGCTGTGCACATCACGAACGCCAACATCAGAAGAGCATTAAAAACAGTGCACAACAAAAAGACCTAAATTATCATTAGTAGCTCTAATGTTAACTGAAGTGAGCGTTCACTCTATTTGCAAATACACAGATGCCTGTGCACTGCCTCACACCACTGTCTCTCCTGTCCCGCATGCCTCTGATCGACTGCATTTTAGTCGGCACTGTACCCAATTCTATGCACACCTACACATATACTGATCCAAAATAATTGGAACCGATTTTAGTGAATGCAAATCATTAACCAAATAAATACCATCTTTTGACGGCAAACGGCAATACATTTAACTCTAAGAACAAAATTCCGTTTATTATTGTCTGTCGACTTAAATATATTTTCTATTATTCATTGAAAGTCAGTCTAAAAGGAATGCAAAACAATTCACTTTATGTTAAAAAAGAGTGAATACATTTACTGCCACTAAAAGTATTTCTACTTTTTATCAATGATTTCCAGAGTTTCCCAAACGATTCACAAAACATTATTCATAGTCTCAGCAATTATTTAAATGACTTCGAGTAACAATTTTTGTTAAAAACAAATAACAAAACAAAAATATGAATCAAAAGTGAATTATTGAAAACTAAACACAAAATCTGTTAAATCGAATATTTTTGTGGTCAAAACATTGAAGAAATTTACATATTTTAAAATATTTATGTAGTTTCCAAGTATATAAAGACCAGGGTCTCTGCTCTATGGGGCGCACATCAGTTTAAACACGAATTTCAATCAAAATTTATATCAGTTTAAAACAAAATCATTATTTTTAGTGGATTTTGTCGTATCTCTCTTTAAAAAAGATTAGAGGTCCGCCCCCTCACTGTCCCCTCTCGATACCCCCTCCCCTGTGGAGATTGTTTATAAAATTGTTTCTTTTCCTAGAATTTTATGAATGGTTTCTCAAATTAATTGCAAAATCCTTTTATGAATAATTTGATTGAGAATTCAAATGTTTGCCATAATTGAGTCAATTTAAGTAAATATTCAAATGATAACCATTGAGATGACTGACCTGTTTTGAAATTCTTGCGGCAGCGATGATGATGACAATGACATTACCGAAGGCCACAGTCAATAGCCAGGCTGCCTGTAGCACAGACTTCATACTTTGTGGGGCCTAAACAATGATAAATTCAATGATAAATATTTTCAAAAAGGTTTCAATATTTTTAAAGAGTGATATCAGTTGACAATCAATTGAATACTATTTGAAGCGATTATTATCTCTTTTGTTTTTATGGTCAGTTTTAAAGAGTAACACAAATTAGTGTTTTCACCGATTGTTTGAAATATTTTTGAAAATAACAAACTTTTAGGACTTTTAGAGTAAAAATTATCTATAATTCCAATGATTTTATTTTAAAGAGTAAAATGTATGCAAATTAGATGTTATAATAATGGAGAAAATGAGCTTAAATTTTATATTTTGAGGCATTTCATGACTGAGCCCTGAAAGCCGTGGGCCTAAAGATAATTTACGATAATCTCTAAAACCCTTTTGCTAGTCATCAGAGAAAGTAATACCCCATTGAAAGCACTTATTTTTCGTTAACCGAAATCAATATAATTTTTGACTAATTTCGGTATATTTAGGACTCGAAAACAATTTCTAAAATTCTTTAAATAAGTGGTGTCTTAGAAAAGCTCTTTAAATGAGTCAAAAGTTTACTTAAATTTTTATATAAATCAGTTTATGTTAAGATTTAAAGTGACAGCAATTCTCTAATCAATAAATTAGTTATTTTGAGAAAAATTTACTTCAAATGATAAGTGATTTGATTATTAGTATTCATTCAATGAATAATTAGTTGAATTAGTGGTGAATTTGAATAATCTTTGAAATAACGACAATATCTCTGATTGATTTGTGATAAACTCAATAATAATTAATAATATCATAATTATTCAAACATTACTCAAACCCGTATTAATTGATATTAATATCTGTTTATATTTCTAATCATTTATATAAATCTCAAATCTTTTTGAGAGACTCAAAGTTTTCCAAAAGAAACCAAATGTTAGTCACATTGAATGCCATCTAAGAGACAGTGAGACAAATAAAACTGTAAGCTCTCAACTGTAAGACAAACTCATAATTTGTATTTTAATTTATATGAATAACACTATAATTATTAGGAACCAAATGAAAAATAAATGCTTTGATCGATAATTACTGATTGATTTGATAATTATTAGACATTTCATAAATAAATTTATTTAATTTCATTGATTGATGGACTGATTTGTGTAATGAAAATACCTGTGAATACGAGAATTCCAGACCAGTTATAGAGAACATGATTTCCCCGGCAGTTATCACCGAATACTGAACGATCTGCCATAACATCGGCACAGAATTGTGTTCAACCATTTGATGCTTTACTCCACTCAGAGATGAATTCTTTTAAATTAAAATCAAATAAAAGTTAAGAAAAGTTAATGAAATAAATGAATCATTATTTACAGTGTTTTGATAAACAATGAAGAGATAAGAGCCGCCCTGTAGTAGTTCCACGTTATTTTGAATCTCTAGATTACTAGGTAAGTGTTGGCCAACAAGAGTGAGCTTATAGTTGCCGCCGATGTGGACATCCAGTTCTTTATATTTAGTAAAACCTACTGAAGAACTATCGTTTTGAACAGTCAGGTCCTCAGGTTTACTGAATTTTTCGTTTTCGTAAATAATCGTTGAATTAATCAAATTTAGTTGTGTATTGAAAACAACACCGACATAAGCGCCCCCTTCTTCTGGTTTTACCAATAGATTGGATAAATTAAATTTTTGAATACTATGGTTACAAATGCTGTCACTTATAAACAAAACAGAAGTGTCTTCGCTAGCGATGGTTCCAATATCAAGCACGTAGTCTCCGGGTGGACAGTTAGAATTGACACTTTCTGCCAGTTTAACAGTTAATTTAAGATCTTTCAAACTATCGATTTTCACATTTTCTTTGATTATAAGATTATGACTCGAAATCTGTCCGTTAAGTATTGCAAGAGAAGAGTCGCTTATTATTATATTAGAGGACAGACCATTAACTACTGTTAAATGAATTGAACCGCTGTTCAGAGCAGTGGGTAATTGACTCTCGATTTTCAATTGAAAGAATCCACAGATAACGAAGGAAACGGCGGCCAAAATACCACCCGTCACTATACGCTGCAGCGGACGCTTCAAAATATTACATTTAGCCAAAAGGGGATAAACAATGTACTCGAATATAGGGATAAATATAATTATAAGCAACGGATTAACCACTTGGATCTGATCGGGTTTCAAACGATACACTCCGAATAGATTGCCGTCCATTTTAGTTGCCTGTAGTGTCCATCGGGAACCCTATTCAATAGAAATGCAGTTTTTATTAAATATTAAATAAAGCGATAAAAATATTGAGGACAGACCTGTTGGTCAAAGAGAGCCCAAAAAATAGGAAGCGGTAAATATAAGAACAATATCCTCATCACTGCTTTGATGTCAGCGAGAGTTTGTGCCTAAAAAAAGTTATATTAAAAACAATCGATTAATAAATGAATGGTTACATCATATTTGTCGTCTGCGTAGTCCAACCAGTGATCTTTTTTGGGCCCTTTTTTGAACCATTTTCGCGAAAGTGATGTCTTTTAACATTTAAACGATTATTAATTTGAAAAAATGTTTTGAAATATTAATAACTTACGCCCACAGCACAGACCACATCTACAACAACATTGCCTTTCTT
Organism: Achipteria coleoptrata; assembly: GCA_000988765.1. NCBI lineage: Eukaryota > Metazoa > Arthropoda > Arachnida > Sarcoptiformes > Achipteriidae > Achipteria > Achipteria coleoptrata. The sequence goes on along the minus strand of LBFM01002347.1, from coordinate 56,186 downwards.
TGGGGGAACGATAACATAACCGGTAATAAATTTTCCCAAAATAAAGAGACAGAGCGCCACAATCATCAAAATTGCGGGCACACCAAAAGCCAGTGGGAAACAGTCCTCCCGATCAAAACAATGCACGTCTTCGCGAAGAATTGGTGTCAAAAAAGTGGACAAAAGACTTCCCGCGTTTATCGATATGTAAAACAAGGAAAAGAATTTTTGTAACTGTTTTTCCTGTCCCGGACCGAACTGATCGCCACCAAACGCTGACACACTAAACAGACCATGTTCATTCACTCTTTTAGATTATCTTTATTTAATCAGTAATACATACCATGGTTTTATACCACCGGTGCCTAAAGCAATGGCCGCTAAACCAATCCATGTGACGGCACTATTATTTTAAAATAAATACTTAGAAATGTTGTCTAATTTTAGTGATAGTGAGAGGACTAACTTATTTCCCAGATATGATGCGTACGAAAGGATTACATTTCCGATGGCATATAATACGGATATATATAATATGGTTCTGTTTTTTGTAACAAATCAAACAATTATTCATCAGTTTTAGGGTTCATTAAATTTTGAATTAAACTGTGTTTAGACCTAAATTTTCCGAGCAGTGAATCAGCGATAATAGCGCCCAACACTGGTGTGAAATAACAGGCCATCGCAAACACGTGATAATATTCTGTGGCTTCATTTTCCGAGTATAGCAATACATTTCGGAAAAATAGGACCAGAATTGCTGCCGAAGAATAAATTTTATAGATATTAAAGATATGATAAAATCTATTGCGAGAAATGTATATGAAATGCAAGTTTGATATCAAATCATTGAGAAAATTGCAATTCTTCTGATTTTTGATTTTCTTAAACAAAAGTTATTAAATTTTAATTTTAATAATAAAAAACAATATTTTCAATGCAATGATAGACAGAAAACAGTAATTATAACTAATTTGTTCCCGAAATGCAATTATAAGGCAAAAAATAAAAGAGTAATTAAATGTATTATAATTACAGTATTATTAATGTGTCACGAATTCTAATATTTGACGCCAAACATCAGTTTAATAGTAATAATTAAAAAGTTGACAAAAAATGCTGAAAATTTTAATTTTGAAATCACTTCGTCATTATCTCTACCTTTTATTTGTTAGTTATTATTATTATATCAATATTTTTATTGTCATTTATTTGTTTGGAATTTTATTTATTTTTCTCTCAATTTGTGTCATATTTTTATAGGTCTGAGAATTTTAAATTATTCGCTAATAAATCAAATAATTTATAACCTTTTTCCTAAAAAAAAGGTTTAACACATTTTTTCATTTTAAATGGTTTACCGAAGATTTTCAAAAAGATATTCTTAACACTTAAATAGAGAAAAAAATTGGTTCAAAAGTAAAAACAATTTTATCTCTTTTTTCGACTGATATCACAAAATTGATACAAACTTTTCAAGTTTACTGTGTAATGGTCCTAATGGAGTGAATTTTCACTAATTTCAAAGAGTTACTGAACTTTTACCAAACATTCAATTTATATATTATATATAAATAGTTAATTAGAGTACAGCTGTCATAAACCCACTTAAAAATCGTTTATTCACTTTAAAAAAGCTATATTTCACACACTTTTAAAAAGCATTTTTTCTATTAATTTTACATTTTTTTGTCTAAATTGAGAGTCTATTGACTGTCAAAATGAGATTAACCTTTTTTATTGTTATTATTTGATGTGTGCTCTCAAACTCTCATAAACCCCTTTTCATCAGTGAAGACATATTTTGATATTACTTTCAATTAAATTCTAAATTAAATTCAAAAAAAATATTGTATTATTGATTGTAATAAACTCTTTAAATTAAGTGAAGATATCCTCCCTGAGTGTGCCTCTGAGTCAGCCCTCAGTGAGTGACAATTTGATTACTTAGAAAGTTTAAAAACAGGTGAACCGGTACTGACTGCTATTTAGTTTATGTTATATTTTGATACCGATCTTAAATACCACTAAATTGTTATAAATGCTAATAAAAGGTAATATTCTATTTAAATAGTGTTTGATATTGTGTTCATTATATTGAAATTATTTGAGATTTTATTTTATGGCCTCAATATAACAAAAAGATAACACATTCTTATTGCCTGAAGAGAAACTTAGCCTTGAATTTCAATTTTCACACAAAAAACATTTTGTGTTTTTTACAAATTTCAGTATAAAACAAGAAAAAACATCATTAATAGTAACACATATTCACTGTAAGACTAATCATTCACTTTTCGACCGAATCCGACAAAATTTATGAGTAATGAGTTTAAAACGAAAAATCAATTAAAAGTGGGATTAAATGAGAAGTTTTCCACTATTATATAAGAATCAGTTTATTAATTGATTTAAAATCATTAGCTCTGCTCTCAAACATTGATATGAATACTACTCTGATTGGGTTCAATAGATTTTGGTTATGTTTTATCCACGAAACCATTAAATGTTAAAAAACTAAGTTATAAAATAATCGAATAATAATATTCATATTAAGTGTAAATTGAGTTTATTATTCCCTTATTCTTATGTGTGAAGTGGTTTTTATGCTTAATTTGATTGAAAATTATCTATGAATTCACTATAAATAGAAACTCACGCTCTGATAGACTTGATTTGAAGAATCAAATGTTTTTTCAAAATCAATTCAATTTGTATTGAAGTCAATTGAATGATAACTTTTTTCAACTGATTTTTATTTTATTGCTTAAAGTTTAAAATAATTTAAAATAATTTTTATTATTCTTCTGTCAATATTTTGAATTCAAAACGAAATTAATTGAATCTATTGATCATTAATTTTGTATATATAGTGCAGAAAACATCAATAAATTTAGTGAATTAATTAATTACTTAATTTTTGAAACTTTAAAAAATATTTTGATTATAAGTTTAGATATAAATTTTATTTTATAAACAAGTTTTCAGTATATTTATCGACAAATAATCCCTAAAATTAATTCTTAAAAAGGATTTATATCTTCTTAAAAATCAGATCAAACCCATT
>LBFM01002347.1:21150-34377 GCA_000988765.1 Achipteria coleoptrata | reverse complement strand
TCAAAAAAAGTGTAAAATTACATAACAAAGAATTCCAGTTTTTTAGAACATAATTATATAGAAACGTGTATTCGTAGCTTTTCAACTGATATAACCATCTCATCTAATATCCTAATCAAGGCTATTCTGATATTTATCCTTGTTTTGGATTTTTAGTGTGAGAATGTTTTGTCTTTTGATTTGATCTTTAGATGAATTTATGCCAAAATTTATATATACTTAGATATATTGGTATTCCTTTAAATATAGAACCTTGGTACAATAAACCCTGTTTACAAATTTTTGAGTTGAAATAAATTTCAAACAATAATTATGTATATTATAAATAGGATTATTAAAAATATTAAATTTTAATAAATAAAGTAATTGAAAATCAAAAATGGAGTCTTTAATTGTTTATTGAATGAGCTTTGTAGCCGAGTTTTATTGTACCAAGGGTCTATATTTAAAGGAATACCAATATATAATTCCAGTTCTAAATAAATGGCATTAAAATTCTAAACTTTTTTTATACAATTATATTGACGTCATTTGGAGAAAATCTCACGACTTATATAACATAAGATTCTTATCACTAAAGATATTGTAATAGAGAAGGAATACAACAAATGAATACTAAAATAGAATAAATGTTGAGTCCATTCAATTCAAGGCTAACGCTTCAGAAATTATTTGACAGATTTTATATATCTTTTGATTCCATAAATTTAATTAATAATTATTAAAATTAGAGAAATCTTTCAGTTTATCACTAGATATGAATTTTAAAATGGAAACTTCCTTAAAATGAGTATCAGTGAGTGGCTGTCCTCTCCAGTTAACCTGGGTTGTTCTCCTGATGAGTCAAAACAATTTTAAACATTAGATAAAAGTATGGAAAAACCAAGAAAAGTCGACATCAAAAATATCTTATAAATTATTGATAGTTTAATCGATAAAACATTTTTTTAGTCTAAACTGGAATTTCATCACAAATTTCAATACTCTTTGCTCTCAATCTTTAAATAAATTTTAATTAAAATATAGAGATTTATAAAATTTACACAAAAAGTGAGAAAAAACAAATAAAATGTAAATTAAATGAATATATTAAAGAGAAGTGGCTATTATTGAAGAGAATAACTGGTTATGAATACTAACATTTAATTAAAAATTAATCAATTCTTTTGATCGAATATTTTTGATTGAAATTTGAATTTTTTCCTTAAAATCTAAACTTAAACTGTCTTTAAATCAAAAAAGATTTATGTATTGAACTTCAAGTATAAGGTTTAGTGAAAAAACAATTATTAATTTTAATATTCATTATTCAGAAAATAAATTATTTGTTCCGAAGTTTAAGATATAAAACTCGTGTTTAGTTTAACTACAGTTAAGGAATAAATTAGAAATATTTGAGTCCTTGAGTTGTAGTTAATTATATGGAATGACATTAAAGTTGTGAACATTTTTCATATTTTAATTAAATATTCGACTCAAATGAATGACTTTTTAAATATACACAAAAAATTGATTCTTTTGACAGACTTTTAGATAGATTTTCCAAAATATTGATTATATGTTAATTGAATTTAAGAAAATAAAACAAAATTAAAACCAAAATATTATTTAAAATTCCATTTTTTCGTCGCTTTTTTTAATCAAAACTCCTTTAAAATCGTTTTCGATGTTTTGAATAAAATCTTTAAATACTTTAATAGAATCCTTCAAATCTGTATTCTCATAAGCATTGGACAGAACGGTATTAGAGTTGGTTTTGTCATCAATTTGTTTGCAGAGAGCGCTCACAGTTGGCACCCGAAACGGATCAAAGCTATCGATTTTATTGAAATCTATGGGAACACAGATTCGACCGGTTTTCGGGTGAACAGAGAACGGAGTCTTCAATAAATGGTTGAGGCCTTTGGTTACATTTATGTCAAGTCTGGGATAACATAATTGAAGCATAACTTCTTCGACAAAATATCTGTATTTGAGTTTATTATTATTGGAACCACTTTTTATATTATGAAAATATGATTCACTTATTTTAACCAATTTTTCCCATCTCTCGAACGAAGTCTTCAATTTTTTATCGAAAAGAGATGTCTGGAGAAGTTGTTTGAGTTCGGGATCGACACAAAGATCAGTAATGCTCTTAATCTGTGGTTCAGTTTTGAGTATTTCCTGTTTTTCTAACATTAGGTCTTCGAAATGTTCTCTTATAGTAATTAGTGCTAAACTAATACTCGGATGAAGACTAACGGTTCCATCGAGGGATACCTTCTTATTCTTAAACTCTCCGCCTTCGATAAGATTTAAATATTCTGCGACAGCAGATCGGGTCTCAGCCATCAATTTTCTGGCCCTTTGATCGGCGACCCAACAGTGGATACCTCTTCGGCCGGAATAAACCCAAAGCAAGTGTTGGAAACCAAAGTCCTGTCGAAGCGATCGATTAAGGATTTTAGCGGCGATTATCATAAATGGCCAGCAATTCGGACAAATATCAGCGCCGGAACAACAGATGCGGACGTCATCGTAATCAGTCATATCTATATCAAAAACCAGTTCTCTTTCTTCGGCCTTAAAGACCTCAAGAGTCAAATTCTTATAGTCTTTTGGTTTAATGTTATAAACGGGTCCGATATCTATCTTTTCGGGTATTTTCGATAGAATCGATTTCTCCAATTCATGGCTATCGGCAAAAGACTGGTACCGGACATAGACATCACCCGTAAGACAAAAAGAGAATTCTCTTCTCTGGAAATATTGGTTTTGAACTGTGAAATGTCATTTCAATTAAACTCAATATGTTTTTCAATCAATTTTTATACCGTTTCCATAAGAAAGCCATCGATAAAATAGTTTGTGTGGAAAGAGAAGCCGATAATATGCCGAAAGCAGTTCCGGCAGATTCTGGCGCTCGTATTCTGTCATTATTTTAAAAGAAAATGTTTTAAAATATATTAAAATCCAATTAAATAATTGATTAAAACCATTGACTATTGAAATAAAACACTTCAGTTGTTGTCTCAAAACAAGTTTAAGCGCCAAAAGTTTAGTCAATTATTTTAATCATTCAAATAATACGTTACATAAATAAAAGTAAATTTAGTCTTAAATAAGTGAAAAGGGGAACAAATTTATCAATTTTTTGAGTATTGTATATACAATAATAAACAGAACTGTTTAGTCAATTAATGAGGGTATATGGCAAATAAATTGATCAAGATTAGTTTGCAGCAAACAATTTCATGAAAATATTCATTTTCAGTATTTAAAAGATTAAGTTTTAAATTTAAGATATCAATGATTTCAACATTTATACAGATTTTCAATATTGAAGTGAAGAGAAGCTATTCATTCATAAATAACTATTAAGTGATTTTTCATTCAAAATATATTTATATCTAATTAATATTGAAGTGATTAATTTAAATAAAACTTACCATGGTATAACCTTTAATTTTGGTGAAAATAAATTGAATAAAATGAACTCAATTAAGTAAAATAGAGATGAATTTATAATTGATTACAAATAGAGTTGTAGTTTATGTGAGTTTTGAAGCAAACATTTCATTGAATGAAAACAAATGAGAGATAAGACAGAAATCAGCCATAAATTCATTGAAATCCTCTAAAAATTCATTTATTTAATCCATTTATTGAAAATTAATTGATTTTTTAACTGATTTATATTAAAGACAATTCATTGAAATAAATGTAAAAAAATATATTTGAATTTTTAACATAAAAATGGCCGACAATTCAGATAATGATAAACAAAATGACAAACAATTAAAGAGTGATAACGACATAGAAATTGCCGATAAAGACAACCATCACTTGAATAACACTGAAGATACCAAAGACATTGAAGAAGATTCTCAAGACATCAAGTCATCAGATTTGGTGAGAATATTATCCTTCAAGAAATCATTTGATTTTAACTACTTTTTTGAGTTTTCAATTCATTTTTCAGAATTGAATCTTAAATTTAATTATTTTTTAATTTTATATTTTTGTTTATTATTTTTGTTTTGATTTTTGTTTTTCTTTTTATTTCAATTTTTAGGCCATTCCTATCCCGAGTCCGGTAAGCAATTAATACCTTTTTCCCAGTATTTTATTCTTTATCTTATCTTTAATTGTAATCAAAAATCACTTCCGATTTCCTTTAATCTAAAAAATAATGAAATGATTTTTAAACCAAATGTTGTGACAAATAGGAGAGTGAATCGGAAAAGCGGTGCACTTCTGCTTCAAATGCCGGCGAATCTGAATATGAGAGCGCAGACGACGAAGAACTTAAACGAATGGACTCTTTTGAAGACACCACTACTGATCAACAAAATGAATCGACAAATAAATTAAATGATGACAAATGTGTTGAAACTGAAGAGAAAATCAGTGCAGAAACTAATGATTCCAATGAAACCAATGGCTCTGAATTTGAAAATCAAAATAATGATAAAATTGATTCAGAAATAAATACTACAATTTCTGACATTACTTCCGAAGACAATAATTCTCCAAAAGATGAGATCAACGACAGTAAGAGTACTGAAAAATCCGAAATTTCAGAAGAAATTCCGAAAAATGAAAACATCGAAAATCAAGAGATTGTAAACAAAGAGACAGAATTCAAAGAATCAAATGACAAATCAGAAGATATTAATAAAGAAGATAAGGAAGAAATGGAAAAAGAAGACAATATCAATGAAATTAATGAACATTTAATTGACTCAGAGGGCGGTCACGAAGAGATTGCTGACATCGACGATGAATATGAAGATATCGACGAATCGGAAGAAAGTTCTATTGATAGTGACGATAATGAAGAATTGGTTGACGGGGAAAATGAAGACATTGATGCAGAAGAACGACAACAAGGAGATGGAGAGGTAGGGTTGGGTTGAATTTAGATTTCCGTGATTTTTAAACACATATTTTGTTTAATAGGAGAGCAATGATTCTCAAAGCAATCAAAATGACAAGTCTTTAGATCACGACGAAGATAAACGTAACCCTCAATACATCCCGAAAAGAGGTCCGTTTTATGAACACGACGACAGAGCAATGGCCGCCGCAGACGGAGAGGTAGTGGTCACAGAGACTGTTGTCGACCAAAAGACTGAGGAAACGCCTCCAAAAGCATTAGTGATCGCAAAGAAACCAATAGAAAGCGATTCCAATAAAAAGAAAATTAAGAAAAAAGTATGGATTGAAGGCGACAAATGGGGTCACGACATGTTCCGTGAAGAGGAACAAACACCAAAATCCAGAGATGAATTGGTCAACGTTTATGGTTATGATATTCGCAATGAAGATAATCCACCCAAAGCTCGGAGGAAACGTCGGTACGCGAGGGGTCCCATCAAATACACGCGTCAGTGGCAGGACGAGAACGCTTATGGAAAGGGTCTCTCTTCACCTCCTGGGGATCGACCCGAGAGAAAAGACCGCAAAGATGTGATCCCAAATAATCGAAATGATCGCAATGAAAGGTCCGCTCCAAGAAGTGACACAAACGAATCCATTCCCAAAGAGAGGTCCGGTAGTGAACGATCCACTAATGAACCAAAACATAGGGACGAACGCAAAGAATTTGAGAGAAGAGATAGTTATGAACGCAAAGAAAGAGTCGACAGAAAAGAGAGATCCGAACGAAGAGACAGACATCGAATTCACGACAAAAATGAAAGAACTCATCGCTCGGAAAAGACTAATGAATTCAGTCATAAAAAGGAAAGGTTTAGAAGTGAAAGACCTCTCAATGAAAACAGAAAATATGATTACGAGGAAAGTGTTGATAGAAGGGATAAACCCTTTTCTAACGACGACTTTCCGGAACTACCGAACAATGATTTGAGGAAAAAACAAAATTCAAGCCAAAGCGGTGCTCAAGAAGTCTGGAAACCCAGTCATAGATTCGAAAGCGATGACCAAATTAAGAGCGATTACAAAACAGAACCCATGAAAATAATCGAAGCGCTCGAACACAACAACAGACAAACCGTTGCTCACAACGAGTCTAACACTTCAAATGTGGTCCGGACTCTAACTTTCGAAAACTCCAAATATTCTCAAAGAAGGTCTTCAGGCAATTATGACTACGAAGAAGACAGAAATGGAAGGACGAGGAGTAGAAAGAATATAGAAGTGGTTGAGAACTCTGGTAGTGGTCGGCCCATAAGAAAAACCAATAATAACCTTAATTATCAAAATTTTAGTCACGAAAGGAAAGAAACGAACGATAATTATCGCAATAATCGAAATAATGTCAGAACTGATAGAACAGAACGGAGTTTCCATTCGGAAGAACAGTCCAATAGAAATGTTGAGCGATATTATGAGGACGACTATAAGAACCAAAGAGAGTCTAATTATATCATTGAGACTAATATTGGTCTCCAGAAGATGTCGATTGAAGACAAATCTCAAGTTATAAACAGAGCCAATGAGAGCGAACAGACCCGACCTAAAAGATATTCATCTTTAAGACAACAGCAAAGAATAATTCCCGAAAATATAGCGAACATCGCATCCAATACTCAAATATCACAAACCAGTGATAATCACAATATAAATGCGCATCAATTCTATGACTCGCATACCATCCAAACGACTGCTTATTACGCCGAGACCTCATCCCCGCGAACCACTTTTCACCCCTTTATATCCCCCACAGCTACAGATGCCGGCCCTCAAACCCATCCCTCCACTTATATGCAACAACCGATTCCACAACCAATACCACAACAAATACCACAACCAATACCACAACCATTACAACAAAGATATATACCACAACCCCCTCCTGTAAGTGGTGCCGGCGATACGCCCCGATATATACCAACTGCTGTTCCGCCCAATGTAGTGACAGCTCCGGTACCAACACCTCAAATGGCTCAACCTATGTCTCAAACAGGACCAGTTCCTCCTCCACCTCAACCAGTAATTTCTGCACCCCCTCCCGGTACGACGTTTATTCCCAGCTTTCCATCGGGTTATCCACAGTTTCCACCGGCGCCTCCACCCACACATGTACCCCCTGGTTATCCGGGACACGTGACAGCACAACAGGCATCGCCTCATCAATTGGCAGAACTCTATAGAGGAGGAGTCACTTATTACGACACTCAGAGTCAACAGCAGAACGCTGTGCGACAAATACCACAAAGACGTCCAAAGGCTGCAATACCTATAGTACCGCCGCCTGACCCCCATTCCGGTGAAGGGGATGGAGACAAGTCTTACGTATCTGTAAATAGTTAAGAGTTTGTCCTCACCTTAAATGCAATCTTTTGTTGTATTTGTTTTAAGTTTAGTTAATTTTGTCATTTGTTTTACGATTCTTATATCATATACTCATTCTTTTCGATGCAATCCTTTGGTTTGCATTTCATTTCAATATTTATATGAAAAATATTTAACTAATTTCTAATAATTTTGTGCACAAAAAGAGTTAAAATAATTAGTTTTAATCAACATTTTATCCCTTCAAATACCAAATACACAAAACAATTATATCAATGAATCGTTCAGTGCTTAACATTTGATTCATTTTGGAAATAGTTTTCGAAGATTTTAATCACAATTTTAAACATCAAAATAGCGTTTATATTGTCTTAAGATATCTTGACTTTAAATAATTGCAATTTTATTAATTGAATTACTAATAATTATATCATTTTATGTGTATTTCGTAGTTTTCAGTGTTTTTCTTAAAGATTTCCTTTTTTTCATTATATTATACTTTTTCTTGTTTTCAAAATTGAATAAAAATTAATTTTAAAAACCTATTCTTTTGTAGTGTGTATTCAACGGATGGTATGACTGACCGCCGAAAACCTGAATTTTTGAATTATAGTGAACTTTAATTGAGTCACTTTAAAGCTGTCGTTCCATCAGAAGTACATTAATTTTAACATTTGTCTCATAAAACTTATCAAATAATCTGTGAGAATATCACGGAATTCGTGTAATTCACTGACAGATGTTTTTCAATGAACTAAAACTACAGTCAAATCATATTTTGGTGTTATTTGCAAATTGGAAGAACCAAATCCATTGTAATCCATTGTAATCTTGTAAATTTTAAATTTGATAACAAATCAATAGATGTGTAGATTTGAAACAATAAGTTTAACACAATTTTATGAATGATTTTAATCACTAATATTTAACTTTAAATATTAAAACCTGATATTTGAGTGTAATCTATAAGTAGTGGTGTCTTACGTTTGCGCACAAAAAATCCATTGAAATTCAATACTTTTATTTTCAAGTGTTTGACAATTATTTAAATAAAATTTTAAACGTTTTGTGTTTTATTTACAATTGATTGGAAACCCACCATATCTTGAGAAATGGCCACTTCTTCGGGAGAGAAACTCAATTTAGAGACGGATATCAAGAGAGCGGTTGAGTTATTGGAAAAACTACAGCGAACTGAATATAATGCTTGGATTCAAAGGTATTTTCATTTGCTTTCATTGTTTTCAACCTTTTGTCTGATTTTTCCCAAAGATTTGAATTAAATTTCATTATTTTATTTAAATATCTTTTAAGTGATGTATCGCTTCAGAAGTTGTGTTCACTCCAGAAAGTGCTCGAAAGTGACTTCTTTAACGCCATCCGCGAAGTCTACGAAAGAGTTTATGAAACGGTTGACATCAGTGGCAGCCCTGACATCAGAGCCTCCGCCACAGCAAAGGCTACCGTCGCTGGTATTATATCAATAAATAATTGTATTTAAATGTAATATAAATAATAATATTGTAATTGGTTTGAAGTGTTCGCTGCATCTGAAGGTCACTCTCATCCGCGAATCGTAGAACTGCCAAAAACAGAAGAAGGACTCGGCTTTAATGTAATGGGAGGTCGAGAGCAGAACTCACCCATCTATATTTCTCGGATAATTCCCGACGGAGTCGCTGATAGACAGGGAGGTCTCCGAAGAGGCGATCAATTGATTTCTGTAAATGGGGTTAATGTCGAGGGAGAGAATCACGAAAAGGCCGTCGAATTACTTAAGGCGGCCGTCGATAAAGTGATTCTTGTGGTCAGATATACACCAAAAGTATTGGAAGAAATGGAAATGCGTTTCGATAAACAAAGACAAATGAGAAGAAAACAAAACCAATGATTTTTTACAATTTTTAATAATTAATTTGTTTAATATTTAAATAACAACTAATTGTCTCATAATATAAATAATCAGTGAATTTGTCTCCAATTCGAAGGATTATTATACGCAAGAAATAGCGGACAATGAAGTAATAGCGACGAATTCTGACCTTAAATTTGTTAAACAAAATACAAATCGATTAGACGTTAATTTAGTCATTGATTTTTGTCAATAATTACTCTCATCATTCCGTGCTATAGTTAACCACATCTGAAGCCAAGATATCATTTCCTCTTTACTCAAATTAATTGGATTCAAACCTCTCATAAAACAGGCCTTTATTTTAAACAAAAGTTCAAAATTAATGAAAATTCAAATAATTATTGTTATGTTTTGACTGACTTTTTTGATTTGATCCAAATTTAGTGTTTGAATGCCTTCCCTATGAATAGCATAATCCAATATTCGTATAAATCCGATATGATTTTGAAGTCGAGACCTCTTTCCCAAAGGAAATCCATTCAAACCATACATTCGACATAAGTTAGTCTGCAATAAGTGTTTTGGATTTTAATTATTTGTAAATTTTTAACATTTTATTGTTCTCTAATTCTATTCTAATTACTATTAATTAATTTTTATGCAATTTTTAGATTTATTGATAAATAAATTTTTAATTTTTTAAATATTTTAAAACAAATACCAAATGTCTTGAGTTAAGGCTTTGAAGTCCGTATGGATTCGTAATAAATGCCTGTTTTATATCTGAAATTTGATTAACACTCGGATGAGTACCACTTCCGAGTTTGGCGAACACTAATTGACATTTTTCTCGCAAATTATCTTCAATTGGGACTAAAGACAATTTACTTTGAAGTTGTCTAAAGACTGGCCGATAATAATATAATCTCTTTGTGTGGTCTATAATCTGAAATTGTTGTCTCTGTTCTATTGTCCAGAAATGAGATGTAAGTAAATGTTTTGGCATCAGATATGCCAACGGAAACACTATATATTGTCCGAATGGTATGACCGACACTACCATAACCGGAGCCACTTTTATAGTGTCTTTTGGTAATTGAAAATAAACCATAAGTTCATTATAACTAAATTGATTGATATCTTTGCCGGAAAACATTTGTCGAGTGATACGAAAATATAAGAAACTATCGGTTGTCAAGTCTTTGGTACCTAAAGTGTGGAACAGTTTTAGTGTCCGAATAATTACTTAAGTTTGAAGTTTTTGATAAGAGTTTTGGACACAAAATACAAACCAATTTTGAAAATTGAATATATTTTGAATGTTTTGGGAAATCTTTTTTCGAGTATTCGTTCATAAATTTGAATGAATTGAAAAAATTTATTGGATATGTATTTACGAAAACCAGAGTTTGGTTTTATGTAAGAATCGCTTCGTTTACCACTACTATCACATAATCCACGACTAAATTGTTTTATTAAAAGCATTTTTTAAATTTATTTATTAATATCTGTTCATTAAATTAAAAAATTTTGGGGATTTAAATGTATTTTATATAATAATAAACACTTTAATTAACTTATTATTGAAATTATTATTAAATTCAAATCAAATAAAATAAAAGCAAAAATTAAGAGTAAATTCTGATTCATTGAGAAATGCATTTCAAAAGCATTGCATTTCTGTGTTTACATAAACAGACAGAATATTATCTAAAATTAAATTCAAACAACAGATGTCTCTTAAATTTATTAAAGTTTTCAAATCATTTAATTGTGTAAACTCTTCATTGCATTTAAATTGTTATATATTTTTATGAATCAATTTTTCTGATTCAAAATCAAGTATTTTGAGATCACTTCTGCAGACTTTAATGCTATCGATATCTGAATTATCAATTAAATCAAAATCCAATACATTTTTCACACTTTTATTAAACTTCTTTAGATTTGAAATCAATTTATAATTAATTGTCTTTAAGTGAAAGAGATTTTTCAAATTTAATAGCATTTTCACAAATAATTAATTGTATTTTAATGGAAACATTAATTATCCGCTAATCTGAAGAAAAACTTTTGAAAAAACTGTAAAACGTTTTCAAAAAGTTTACCCAAACTTTTCATTTATTTTCAATGAATTACGTAAAAAACATCATTTAAATGATGTCATATTAAAGGCCATAATTTAAAGGTCTATAAATTTTGAGGTAATTTAATTAAAATATTTGTCATTTGATTTATAAATTGAAAACATGAATAAATTTGGAAATAATAAAATTGATCCCAGAGTTTGCTGGTATCGATTGGGAAATAAGATTAGAAAAACAATTAATAAATGTTTGGACACAAATGTAAATAATAATAAAAATAGCGATGATTTGAATGAAGCGATCGATGGACTCAAGAAAGTGATCCAAACAGAAGACGATAACAAACAACAGATTTCTTATGAAAATCTGACTCTAATTCATAAATATTTACAACGAATTGATTCTAATTATGAGTTATATTTCTATCAATTACTCGATGAATGTCGGGTTGTTTTACCACAAACTCGAAAGGTTTGACTCTTAAGGTTTGATTGAATTGTTTAAAACTAATTGATGTCTAATTAGAACCAGGAATTAGAGAACCGATTAATTGATTTGAATTGTAAACAATCCAATAAAGACTATAATTCAATGACTAATGGAATGAATCGATTAAATGGTTCTTCAGTTAATCCAAGAGAAGACATATCTATTGGCAGTGAATGTATGCAAAAATTATGATTTTATTCAATTTTATAATAACTGTTTGTCTTTCAATCCAAAAGTACGACAAATACGTCCGACTTTGATAGCTGTGGCCAATGCTTTCCTCACAATCGGCGGTACTTTTCTCTTCTGCTATAAAGCTGTGGAATATTCTCTTCCGGAGCCACACATTTCAACCGTAAATTTTATTTAAATATTTTTAGTTTTAATGAGTAATTAATTTAAATCTTTTTTATTTTATAGCAAGTATTGAGTGGACTCTTCGGCGGATTAATTGTAGCGATGGCTGAGATGTACTTTTTAGTCAGAATTATTTGATTCAATAATTCATTTATTTATCATTAGATTTGATATTAATATATAAATACATTTTGTATATAATCGGGAATTAAATGTTTATTAATTATGAAATGAGTTTCAAATTAATGTGATTATCGTCTTCTGGCAAACCATTAGAAGACTCATTACTGAAGAGTTCGACGGGAACTGTCAGAGGAGTCTTCTCCGGCATCAGAAGCGCTGACGGCTGTCTTCGCGATTCCAAATGTCGCTCCAATTCTTCAGAAGTCATGTGACCATCAATTGTACTGTTGATCGATGAGGTACTGCTTACCGATGCCTTTGACGACTGAGAACAAGAGGCCAGTGTTTGGGACAGAGCTAATGATAACTCGCTTTTGATTAATGGCATTGTCATCGTTGAGGTTGTCATCGATGTTGAAGATGTCGTACAACCGCTTACTTGTGTGGCCATCGATTGTGTTTTGGCTAACTTTCCGGTTGAACTACTTCTGGAACGGGTGGCACTCGCACTGGTAGTCGTCTTCTTCTTCTTGGAAGCATTGGAACTGCTCTGCGATTCATTTGTCTCATTTAACTTCTTTTTCTTTGCGTCAAATTTTCTGGACTCGACCTCCGAATCACTGGAAACGGTGTCCTCAGAATCAGAAGTGGAGGACTCGATCTTTTCGTATTGTAAGAGTCGGTCCAAAAGGTATGACTTGTCTCGACTCACCTGAAGAAGTTGTCGCTCAGATTTTCTTAATTCTTCGCCATAACTCTCGTTCTCCTAATTTAAAAACAAATTAATTTAAAAAATATTGTTTTTGTGTCAATAAATTCATACATAAATCAAAAGCTTTAACTTTCGCTTCAAATTAATGTATTTTTGTTTGTAATCTATTTTATTGTTTGTCTTAATTTCGTCAGAAATCGGCATTTTATCACTCAATCACTCAATTTGTTTATTATTCAATATTTTACTCATTTATTCAATTATTTGACAAATGGTTGTTGTTTTCAATGTAATGAATCACTACTGAAAGCAGAGGTTCAAACCCAACATAGGGCCAAAAAACATGACTACTATCATTGACT
>LBFM01002347.1:703-21128 GCA_000988765.1 Achipteria coleoptrata | reverse complement strand
AAAAAAGTAAATTAATGAGGGTGGGTAAAAAACAAGTCACTTTAAAAAGAACAAGTAAATGAATTTGAGTGTACTTTTAGTGTTGGGTTTGTGTTTTGTGCTTACAGTCGATAAACCAAAACAAAACATTTGAAACATTATTGAAGACATCGATAATATGGTTAATGTTAACGTAAAGTGTGTTAAACAGACAAATGTTCAAAACAAGTGTTACATATTTTAAATAGAGAGGGATATTAAATAAGTTTATTAGTGAATGGAGTGATAATTGTTGTCTCAATTTGTAGCCAAACAGTTATGTCATATTTGTTTAAAATAAAACCAAGAATCGTCTGTTTTGGGCACTTCTTTTAAATGATTGTCTCTTTAATATATTTTTTACTCAATTTATTTCATTACAAATATTACGCTTAAAATAGCAGTCAATGAATGGCAAACATTTTGACGAAAACGTGTTTTTACTTACGATTAAAAGTGAGTTTAGATTCAATACAAGATATTTTGTGAGACAAATATTTCAGATAATAATTATTTTAATTATTTCTTTGCAGATGTTTTCGTCCAAACCTTTTATTTAATTTTTAGCCCAAATATTCATTTATTTATAGTTTTTATTAACAAAATATGAACTGAAAAATACAAATCCAGTCATAAAAACACTTTATGTTTAAAAAGAGCCGAAATGATGGCCAGAAATCCGGACGTTTCGCATATCAATGAGCGAAGACTTCGACCAATTTATGGTTAGTTATTATCTTTTATTTTTTGTTTGTTTTATTTAAGTTTTAAATGAATTTTATTTTTGATATCAATTTATTTAAATTATTTCCTTTTAAATCCATTTATTTTGGGTTTTAACTAATTTTTATCATATCTTCAAATCAGATGTTTTTCGCATTAATTTTATTAAATTTAAGTTAATTTAAGTTATGTTTAGATTTGAATTGGATTTTATGTTTTGTTTTTTAAACTTTAATTCAAAAGAAATAATTAATTTAATGATTGATTGTTTGCCGGCTTTTGATTTAACATTTGTTTGGTTTTAAAGACTGTTTAGATAATGGGAACAATAAGAAAGCTCTTCAGGAGGCGGACAAAGTCCTTAAAAAACAAAAGGATTTATTCTGTGCCAAAGTATTGAAGGCATTGGCTCTGTTGAGAATGGGTCGACAGGAGGACAGTCTTCAGATTCTACATGAAGTCCATTCTGAGTCTCCGGTCGACGACTCGACACTTCAGGCGATGACTATTTGTTATCGAGAACTCCATAAAAGTATTTTAAACTATTTTATACCGAAATTCCAGTAATTCTTATGATTTGATTGAATTTTAGTTGAATTGATAGCCGACGCCTACGAGAGAGCCATTAAAAAGGATCCGACAAATGAAGAATTGCACTCACATTTGTTTATGGCTTACGTCCGGTTAAGTGATTACAAGAAGCAACAAATGGCTGCTATGAGTCTCTATAAACTAAAACCTAAAAATCCGTATTATTTTTGGGCGGTTATGAGTATTCTTATGCAGGTATTCCTTAAATCTGTAGTGAACTGACATTAAATTTTAATTAATTTAATCGATAGGCCATCAGCTCTAAGGATCAGAATATTGCACAGAATATAATACTTCCTTTGGCTGAGAAATTGTGTACCAGAATTATCCATAAAATCGAAGCCGAGGCTGAGGTCGAGCTCTATCTCCTTATTTTGGAAAAACAGAAGAAATACAATGAAATGCTTTCTCTTATGGAGAGTCCGATTGGCACTAAACTCAGTAATCATTTAGACTTTCTATCGAAGAAAAGGGCGGATCTCTTAAGACTCGTCGACAAACAGGAAGAAGCGTTTGAAGCCTATAAACAACTGATTGATAACAATACCGATCAAATCGATTATTATTTAGAGCTCTTCGATATTTCTGTTGAATTAGACAACAGATCCAAAGAGTTAGTGAAAGACACAATTGGTTCTATTGAAGAATCGAGTGGCGCTCACCTGAAAAAATCATGTCTTCATATATCACAAGTGGTGTCATTCATAGAGGAGTGTATCAAAAAAGGGACAAATGGTTTACAGCGTCTGAGAGGACCCTATTTGGCGAAAATGGTTTTGTTTGAACACTTGACTCAAAGACAAAAAACTGATTCAGATGTCGATCATCTGCTCAAACAAATGACAAATTCAATGACTGATCTTCTCTTTGAATATTTCGTTGATTTTGGCTCAAAACAGGCGGCCATTTATGACATGTTTTATATATTAGACAAAACAAATTTAACTGAAGATGACGTCCAAATTGTAACTATTCTTTTGAAACCTTTAATTGTATTGAAATTAATTGATTTTATTAATGATTTATAGTTAACACTTCAGATGAAACAATCGATTAGTAAAATAAGTGAAGACTATTGCGATTTGAATTCAATGTACAAATATTTGTGTTATCATTATATTTGTCACTATTTGGGACAATACGATCACTTGAGTCGTGACAATCGCTCAGAACTCGTCCAACAATTAACTGAAAAATATGAAAACTATTACAATAAAATTGTCCTCAAAAGTGATTTGACGACAACTGAACCCCAACCGACGGATCCTTTTATTATTTTAATCGCAAATATTCTATTTTCTGGTAACGAATTGGACGACAAAATAATTTGTGAAACGATTTTGATTTTGGAAACAACTCTAACCAAAAGTGCCACTAATTTTCACATAAAACTACTGCTAATAAAGTTATACAATATGTTGGGTGCAGTCAGTGCTAGTCATACACTATTTGATTCACTCGACATAAAACATATACAATACGATTCACTCGGATATTTGTTTACCACTCCTTTGATATGCGGCGCCCACTTTGCAGCCAGTTCTCAGTTGTTGGGAAACGCACTTAAATTCTATTCGGCTAACTTTAAAGATGTATTCAATTTTATTTTATTTGAATTTTCAGTTTTGGTTTCATTTATTTTAATTTATTTGATTAGACTTTGGATTATCTGATATCGTGTTATAAATTCGGTTCGTTTACTAAAGTCGAAGAGATCTTGAAATTGAGAGATAGACTCAACAATTCATTGCAATACTCTCTTTCGGCGGTCGAGCGTATGATTTTGGATCTGATATTAGAGCCCAAAGAGTGAGTCATTATTTTATTGAATTATTTGATTGTAATTATTATTCCAAATGAAGCCATTCGTGGACCGAACGTATCATTAATTATATGGAAATCGATTGCGAAAGAGATAAGTTTGAGTGGAATGACATTTGCGATAATCGAGACTTTAGTGTTATTCGTAGTCATCACCAGAAGAAGGAGAGAATTATGAGAGAAAAACAGACACAAACTTTTAAGGATGAGTTACTTTGGCTTAAAATTCGAAATTTAATAATCAGAACCATCGCTGCCTCTCATAATATCGTAACAGATGTCCACAAAAAAGAGATAATCAATAATAATAGTAATAAAAGTGAGACCGAAACTAATGGAACTGAAAAGCGCTCCTCTATTGATGTCTTGATTCAACTCTCGACTCAATTTCGAGAATATTTAGATTTAGTTAAGAACTCAAAGTTTGCTAATCCAGGGGTTAGTATGGATTTGAAATTATGTGAGCAGTGATTTAAATTCAATTTTTTGATTGGTTTTAATTAATTATAATTAGGTCTCTCTCGAGGGTCCGAATGCCTCACGAATTGAAGCCTTTAGTAATTCGAGTCATTTTGAAGTAATTTTAAATTTAATCGATTTTATTATTGCTTTGAATAATGAGCCAAAAGAGGACTCGTTCTCAGCACAGATCAATTCTGGTGATATTTTCGCCTCAATTGTCGACGATTTAGAAGTTTGTGTCACTAAAAACAATAATTTATTGTCGATTCGAATAACTTTAGAGCAGTTGACTAATACTATCGAAACGCTTAGTATTTCGATAATATTTGTGGGCATTTGTCAGTCAATTATGAAAAACAAAATGAATATATCGACAAAAAAGACTAAACGAAAAAAAGACAATTTAGTAACCAATGACTCATTGACCGCATCTCTACTCGAAACCTATGAATCATTAATAAACAAATTAAAAGAGTCGTCGACTCGTATCGACAAAATCCTTCAATCAGTCAATATTGTGACCATATTTTCCGAGCGTTTCGTTTCTAATTCGGTTCGTTTTATATATAATTATATTATTAACTAAACATTTAATTAACAATTTATTGGTTTTGTTAAGGAAAACGATTCAGTCTTCTCATCGGTTATGGAAAAAGTGAACAAAAGCTATAATCAATCGATTATAGAATTATCAGAACTCTTACAAAACAAAATCGTTTATTTGAATTCTCTTCAATTTTAATCTATTTTTATCTTTTTCTGTCACTTATTTCTCTTTTTCATTGACTTAAATCTCTATTTCTTATAATTATAATCGAATTTAAATATTTTCTAAATTAACTTAACTTTTGGACAATTGTTTTACTAAAATATGTTTAATAATAAGAATAATAAATATTATTATTTATTATATTTAAAAATAAATGAATGAATATTCCATTAAATAAATTTAATATAAAAGTGCCCTTTCCTTCACTCAGGGCTTACAATTTTGTTGGACTATTTGTTTTTTGGCGTTTTTGAGCCCAACATTTGTTAGTGATTGTGGTGTGCTTTGGTTACTGAGCTATCAGTATATTTGAATTTATTTCATTGTTTTTAATACAATTTTATTTAATATTAAATGAATTTTTGGAAAATTAAGTCAAAATCGAAATTAAATAAAAACTATTTATGGCTTATATTTAAACAAATAAATTGATATAATTTCGAGACTTTATTGCAAAAGAATTTTAATAATTTAATAGTTAATTAAATTAACGCCTTCTATGAGAGCGAGAGTGGGAACGGCTTCGGGATCGCGAACGAGATTTAGACAAACGTTTGCTGTGTTTTCGATGCGAATGCGAAGGGGATCTACTTCTGGAACTACTTCTCGATCGAGACTTAGAATGCGATTTCTTCTTCTTATTTGACTTCTTATGATCTGACGAATGGCGAGACTTATGATGTCTTTGTGGGGATGAATGTCGAGAAGACGACACTTTTAATGGTTTGTCGCTTGCAATGAATGGTAAGAGTGAACCACTTTTGGCACTTTCCATACATTTATTGGTTGACTCAAATATTAAACTTTCATTACTTAATCGTTTATCTATTTCTGGAGAAGCATTCGGTGAAGTGACAGCTGCTATGGTTGGCGAAAGGGGTGCGCTGTCTGTCGACTGACTTTTTTTGGACAACTGTTCGGAAATACTTTGATTTTGGTTAACATTTTTTGTCAGTTCTTTGGATTTATTTTTCAAAAGAGAAAGAAAAAGAGTAGCCTTTCGTTTGCGTTCCTCTTGTTTTTCTTTGGCCGCTCTGTCCCTCACAGCCAGAGCTAACTTATCTTTGAGCGCATTATCACTCAATCGTTTTGCAATCACTTCTGGATTAAAGTGACGCTCCTCTTCTCTTTTGGAAGAACCGGTAGTCAACAGATTTTCATCTGTGGCTCCGATTGAGGGCTTGGAATCTTTGGAATTTATACTGAAACTGACCGGACTTTTATTCGAATGTGTTTCCACTTTAGGCTGCCTTTTATTATTTAATTTAAGCTGTGCGGCCTGTGCTGACCGGTTCTCCTCTAAAAAATGGAGTTTGCGTCTAATATAGTGTGCGTGATATATATGTCCCGGATTTACAAATTCAAAACGAGTTTCACCTAATTTTCTGATCGAAAGTTCGAATTGTTCCCCATTTTGAGCCACTCTTTGGGCCAACTTTTCAATTATTTGTTCGATTTCTGGCGGAGGAGACGGCAATAGTGAAGACCAACTGTTTTGCATTACATTTGTATTCAAAATCTTGTCTTTATTTGTGTTCTGATTCCTTAATATTTCTGAATTCACACAAATTATTTGTTTAACCATTTTTTCGGAAACAGGTTTTGGCGTTTCTTCAGTCGGTATTTCTTCAGTTACGGGAAACCTGTCTTTAAAACTCTTAACGAGTTGTGAATACGAGTCGTCAGTATTAGACATTCGCAACAAATTCGGAATTTTAAATGTATTGGACTCTCGAGACTTAGCGGACCCGAGAAGACTCGGATGCAAATAGTGGTCATCATCTGAATTGTCTTCAGAATCGGAAGAGTTATCACTGTTTTGAGTCTCTTTTGGTGTATATTTTCCTGTTTTGATATTTTCTAAAATATATTTATAGTACGGATAGAGTTGTGAATCAAATGACAAGAAATCGAAGTTTTTATTTGAAGACTGTTTTGTCTTCAAAATAATTTCCATTTGTATTCCGTGTTGACTCACAAAAGATGCCGTCTTTTCAATAATATTATGCAGTTTTTGACTCTCAGGCTATTAATTAAATTCAATTCAATTAAAAGACATATTAAAAGATAATCAAAAAACAAACCAAAGCAATGTTTTGGGGCGGCAACAGACCAGAGGGCAGTTTAAAGCGATCGCTTTCATCAATATTTGGTGTCTTTTCATCAATTTCTGGATTAGAGATCGGAACGACATTATTCTCGTCGTAATTATAACTTATTTGGTTATAACCGGAGCCGTCAGCCAAAGCCAAATGCAATCTTTTTAGTTCTTCGTCTGAAAAATTGAATAAAATATAATTAACTGCAAAAAACAAACCAAAAGATTGTGTCAATTAATACCGTGTGTGTCATCCATTTCATCATATTTAAGGTCAGCAAACCGTTCCTCATCGCACAGCCTCTCGATTTCGAGTTCTTCTTCAGTCAAATCTGGTCCATAACTTTTTTGATTGCTTTGGAATTGAGTCAAATCATTGAGATATCCCCTGACGTCAAACCTTTAGTCGTGTGAGAGAACAGACAATACTATTAATATAAGAAACAAATAAAGACAGTCCTAAGACCTAAAGATTAACTAATCTTTTGACAAATCATGGATTTTCTGTTTTAATACTGATTTGAAATGTGGTCGGAATTAGCGAAACATTTATTCAGCGATTATTAAGACTAAAAGTGATGGAAATTTTCGTAAAAATGATTTTTTCGGAGACCTATTGTGAAATGAATATAACGTTCCGCTAATTCTTCAGATTAGAAGTAATTATTGCATAGATTTCTATGCAATCATTAAATATAATATTTTTTCAACGATTTTATTATTAATAATAAGAAAAAAGAGTTGAAAAATAGATTAAACTTATGGTTCATTTGAATCAATCATTTCATTA
This sequence comes from Achipteria coleoptrata, assembly GCA_000988765.1. NCBI lineage: Eukaryota > Metazoa > Arthropoda > Arachnida > Sarcoptiformes > Achipteriidae > Achipteria > Achipteria coleoptrata. The sequence continues at coordinate 13,856 of LBFM01002347.1, read as the reverse complement.
TGTAATTCATACCAATCCTTCGGTAATTGATTTACAGAACTGTGAATAGCATTCCATCCGATTGTTATTATTCATTATATTAACCACAAATCACTTCCTGTTCTGGTTCTTAAGGAAAGGCATTATAATATCGAAAATTGAAAATTCAATTAAAAATCAAAAACAAATTTGACTCTCATTTGAATAGAAGACAACAAAAGAGTCTTTAATTAAAATTTGAATAAAATTTATGTTCAAAACAATAATCAAATCATTTTGTTTTGATCTCATAATTCAGTGTTTCATAAATTGTGTCCGAAATTCAGAAAAATTGATTAATTGTTTGATAGCATTGATTGTTAACTATTGACGGACCTGTCAATCAAGTGGTCAGAAGACCCGTTCCATCCGATCAGATGATGGCCGGCGTCCAACTCTTGTGCCTTACGGTCGTCGCGAAACAGTTTACACGAATATCCGAAAACAAACAATTGGTCCAAATCTGTGTCCATTTTCTCACTATTTGTTTGGTTTGTCTTCTGATGTGACCACAAATGTTTCGGCTCTGAACCAATCGATCGGAACAATGAATATGAACTGAAGTCTGAGTTCTGAACGATATTTGACTCCATTTTGTTTTCTAATTATATTTACTTTTAATTATAATTACATTAAAATATAAACAAAAACTAAATAAAAGACAAAAACGCCATTTAATGAGCTCTTCATATATAACGTTACAAACAGTTTATTTCAGATATTTTTTTAGAAACTTTGGATCAAATTTTAATCTTTAGTTTTTGTGTTTGTCTTTATCGTCAGATCCTTTTGAACCGAAGAACAAATAAATACATAGAAGTCCGACAATAACAGCAACGGCTATACCGATGTATTTCGGTAGTGAACTGCCTTCAGATTGACTGCCATTTTCGGTCTCATCTTTTGTAGTCGAAGTTTCTTTTGGTGTCTCTGCCATTACCATCGGTTCTTCCTTAGACTCTTCTTTCAACTGTTCTTTAGGCTCTTCTATCTTTGGCGGTTCCTTTGGTTCTTCTTTCTTGGGTTCCGGTTTCTTGGGCTCAAGCTTTTTGTCTTCTTTTTCATCGCTTTTCTCTTTTTTGTCCACTTTTTCATCGCTTTTCTCTTTTTTGTCTTCTTTTTCAACGCTTTTCTCTTTTTTGTCCACTTTTTCATCGCTTTTCTCTTTTTTGTCCTCTTTTTCAACGCTTTTCTCTTTTTTGTCCACTTTTTCATCGCTTTTCTCTTTTTTGGTCTCTTCTTTCTTAGGACTAATCGGTTTTTCTGCGGGTTTGACACTAATCGGCGCTGAAATGGTCGGCTTTTTATAGTCAACTCTTGGAAACAAAATGGGCGCTTCATTGGTGTAAATCAAAAGATGATTTCCAGTCATCAGATGGAAAATTCTTTGGCCTTTTTTTAGTTTATAATAGTCACCCGCCTGTTCCACAACAAAGACAGGCATACCGAATGAAGCACTGGCTCCGGCGTCAATTAAAACACAGCCATTGTTGGCCACTATTACAAGATAATCGGTTCCCACTTTGTTACCGACTTTTACGGCCAATTGTTTGTCCGCTTCGTATTTGAAACTCCCGTTTTTGTTGAGTGGCGGCGATGGCAGACAAAAACAGTTTCCGCTCTGAATTCTTGCGTAACTACCGATTGGTATTCGATGTATAACTGGTCCACAATATATTCTATTTGAACCCTTCCCAATGCAGAAGAACTTGTGTTTGTCCACAGATTCAATCGCTTCCAGTACAAGGGGACATACTTTACTTGTATTGAGGAACCTGTCTTTACCACCGATCCATTCCAAAGAAGACAATTTGGGGTCCTTTGCAGGAGTTTTATATTTGATGATATGATCGGTTCCGCCTTTCTTTTCATGTAATATAAGATCTCTCATTTTCATCCGTTCATCTATTTTCGGTGATATGCCCACATTGGTTGGATCTTCCTTTTTGAGTCCAGGGTCTTTGATTGGTTTCAGAGTTACCATTCTTTTTGATTCCAAGAAAATTATAACTTTTTGAAAAGTTTGACAAAAAACCGTTTTTTAGTTCAATAATTTTTAAAACAATTAAAACAATAATTATAATAATTATAATAATTAAAATCAAAATCAAATCAAAATTTTAAATTAAATAAAAATAACTTAAATTAAAACAATTAGAAAGTTTGAAACTATTTTGAAAGTAGCAAGTTTAAAAACTAAACAATTCAAAAATAGATGTCGTTTCCAAATGATAAACAAATTGAAAAATACTTTAAATCATAAAATAAGACAAATCATTGAAAACATTGTTTTGTTTTAATATTTTTCAAAAATACAATTAATTTTAATTGACTTTTGTTTGCATTGTTTTCAGTAAAATGAAAAGATTTTTATCCAAATAATACTTAATTTAAGTCATTGTTTATAGCAATTAATTTTTATATCAAATTTTTATTTTAAAAGCAAAACATTTTTAGTCTTCAATTTTAAAGTTTAGTTAATTATTAAAATTGTATAATAAAATCAATTAGTCTTCAAAAGTGTTGAATAGTTTTCAATTGTCTTCAATATGGATCAGTTGACACTATTAATGTTATTATCGTTTTCAATGTTATTCGGTAGCTATTTCTCGGGAACTATTCCTATGGTCTTCACCTTCTCAGAGGTATCTCTTAATTATTATTTCATTTATTGTTTAATTGATTGAAATTATTATTTGAAATAAATTGAGTTTAAATTCATTTAAATTATTAGTGGCCTATATTTGTGGATCAGGTAATCACCTGATCTTTTTCTAATTGGTTCCGATTTAATTAATTTTAGGATAAACTGAGACTTTTAAGTGTTTTGGGTTCGGGAATATTAGTTGGAACCGCTCTCAGCGTTATTATTCCCGAAGGAGTGAACACTTTGTACACTTCATCTCATGGTTTGGTTATATTATTAATTAGAAAATTAGTTTTAAAAATACTTTTAATTGAATACAGAATTTCACTCACATTTAAATTCAATGCAAACCACAAATAATACATCAAAGAGTGAAACCGATCCGCACTCTGTTATTGGACTGACACTTGTTATCGGTTTTGTAATGATGTTATTAATCGATCAAATCGCTAACCGACACATAACTCCTTCCACTTATAATGTCCTCCAAAGCGGTAAAAATAATGTTCTGAAAAAATTAATTGTTTCTATTGATCCAAACCATTGATTAGAATCGGCCGAAAACGGCGAAAGTCTGTCTACAAGTGTAGCTCCAAAAAGATCCTCAAAAATAACTGCAACCATAGGTTTAGTGGTTCACTCTGCGGGTCAGTCACTCATCACTTGATTAACATTTTACACATTAATTAATTTCATTTGATATGACAGCCGATGGAATAGCATTGGGAGCCGCGGCCACCACTTCGCACACAGACGTTGAGATGATTGTGTTCTTAGCAATTATGTTACACAAAGCACCGGCTGCTTTCGGTTTAGTCACATTCCTAATGCATGAGGGACTCGACAAGACTAGACTAAGAAGACATTTACTGGCTTTCGCTTTGAGTGCTCCCATCGCTGCGTTAATTACATTCTTCAGCATAAGTCAGGGAACAAAAGAAGCCCTTTCCGATTATAACGCTACCGGTCTGTCCCTTAAATTTTATTATTAAACAGAATAATAAATGATAATTATTTAGGAATTGCTATGTTGTTCAGTGCCGGTACTTTCCTTTATGTGGCAACAGTTCATGTATTGCCAGAAATAACACAACACCAACACTTGAAGATCACAGAACTGTTGGCATTAATTGCCGGCACTTTTATACCATCTCTTTTGACAGTTAAACACAATCATTGACCGCATAATTGAGTTTTTAATAGATTTTTGTTTAAAATATTTATTTGTTTTATTTAAACGAGTTTTGAGTCAACAAATTTTGACTCTAAATATGAGATTCTATTGAAACCCCATATTTTACAAAAACCAGTCAAAGAGTTCTGTGATATAATGTCTGATAATTTAAAACACTTTTATATTTATTGAAGAAATTGACTAAAAAGTAGAGTTTTAATTGCAATCAATCGACTAATAAATATTTCGATTAACAGCAATAGATTTTGTTAAACAACAGAACAATTGTACAGATTTTGAATACTTTTGAAAGGTTTCTGAAGTAAATTCTGTTCGGATTTATTACAAACTATAGACTTAATTATAGTTTTGTTTATAAAAAGATCTGAACTAATAAAACAATTTATTGTCCATAAAAACAGAAATTTAATAAGAAATACAATTTTGTAAAATATTTTGTTCAGACATTCCAATAAAACTGATAGATTGTGGCACAGAATACAACTAAAACAGTGACTGACATGAAATTGATTCTAAAGAAAGTGCGAAATAAATATTTATAATCAAAAACCTTATGTAAAAAACCATTTTTTGCGAGTGTTTTCGGATAATTCTTTTTGTATAACTCCTGTTCTTTGATTAACTCATTTGGAGGATATCTGTCGATCAGATCGAGTGCCGACTCAATCAAAGACTCGATTGGGAGCTCTTCTGTCTCCGGAACTCTAGTCAAATAGTGATGGATTGACGCCATATCACAATCGAGATTTAAAATTTGGTTTTGTTTATAGAGAACTAACGCCGCCGTCAAATACAATGGCATCAGACTATGACTTGCAATGAAAAAGTCGAACAGTCGGGCGACGTCTTCATATGTGGGCAAAACATGACTAAACCAAGTGATAACCCAACTCAGAGCATAGATTGTTCCCACTTCTGATCGCTCCAAATGATCGCTTAGAGTCTGGTTTTCGTGTTTCACAATAATCGGAATGATATCCATTAAATCGGATGTCTTTTCCATAGTCTTCTCCATATATGCTTTAAAATGAGTTTTCGACAATTTATTGACGCAATAAAAAGCCATTTCTTCGCCTAAAATCATAAGAAAAGTGACACAAATGTCGTGATATCCCTGAAAGTAATGTAAGTCTGGATTTTTGACCAAAACTCTCATAATTAGTCGAATCAATGAGTCCTGCATTGAAATGCGTTGATTTTCACCAATACATGGCGGGAACCGCTTCAGTGATCGATTCACATCCAAAATCACCTGATTATAGAACGGGTGGCCCTCAATAGTGTTGGTGTCGGGTCGTGGACTGGTCTCAACCACCGAAACGCCAGTTAGTTTCGGCCAAATCTTTTGTCTCAAGCGATCGGTAATAAAACCGGAACCGATTGTCGCCAAATGTTTCAGTCCTTTGATATCATTTGTTTGAAGACAATCCAATACTTTAGACAAATGTTCGCTTCTATTATCCACTATTTGTTCTTCAAATTCAATGTTTTGTTTAAACTCTTCAAAACAATCTTCAATATTGTCATCAATTTCTGTCTTTTTGTTTGGGTCTTCATTTTCATCCAATGCTTTATCAATACTTTTATCAATAATTTGCTTCATTTTATGGCTTAATTTAATAAACAAATAATTAAATAATTTATTAATAAATTATATTTTATTAAAAGACTGTGAAATCAAATATTTGTTTACATTTTGTCATTTAAATTGACGTCAGAAGTGGTCTTCATTTAAAAGGACTAAAAAATGTCAAATATTTTTGTTTGTTATTATGAGTCATAAGTTATGCCAAACATATGATTCACGTGTTTTTAAAAAACATTAAAACAGAGTTTGTTTTCAAACTATTATTTTGTCCTCTGATTTACAAACAGCTTTTGACTCGAATTATCTTTTAATTGGTGGTGTAATGGCTCAGGGTAAACTTAAAGTGAAGGCTAAATTGCCGGCTAATGCCAAACAACATTCTGTCCACAGAGGAATGAATCGCATAAATAAAGGTTTGCAAAAATATCCGTAAAATTAAATTTAATCTCATTTTATCTATAATTTATATTTTAATTAAAACCAAATGCTTTGTAATTGTCTTCATATGTTTAGCACCAAAAAAGCCAAAGACTTCTTCAAATGCTAAACAACTTTTGCAAAAAGAAGTGACAAAATCTATACGAAAGAGTATTGAAGACGAGGCCAGAGCTAAAGCGGCTAAAGATGGCAAACAAATGGCCACCACTTCTAAGGATAATAACTCTAATAATAAATAATTTTGGCATTAATTGTATTTTAATGAATGAGTTGTTTATAAAATATAAATTAAATGATTAGTAATTTTTACTCAAAATATCATTTAATTATTTATTACATAAGTTTTAATCGCAATTAAATATTAATTATTATTTTATTGTTTATCCGATAATACAAAAGAAAATTTTATTTAAAATAACCACAATTTTTACAGATATTTAACAAAACCTTTAATTTCAAATAAATTGAAAGTGTTTTCGCGAGACATCAAAAGTGTTACACAAATCAGTGATAAATAGATTTTTAATGTTTCGAATAACTTTTGATTTGAAATAACTCTATAATTAATTTTAACGTTTATCTCAAAAAAGTTAAATCGATTTTCAAATTATTATTTGATTAAATCTCAGAGAATATGAATTTTATTGAATTGATATCTGTTTTAATTTGTTTCCAAATCGTTTCATCCGAAGACATAAGAAGTCTATGCGATGACCCAGAGATCACTACTGCGGACCGACTCCTCAATAAAACCGTTAGAGTCTATCGCGGAGACAATTACTGGGAACTGATAGGACTTCCCGAACGAGTGGCCAAAGTGGACGGTCCCTTTGCTATTCCCTACAAATATATGGCGCCATTGGACAGACAGAGTAAAGTGCATACAGTTATCGCTCCGAAGACAAATGTGGACGGATTTACTTACAAATACAAAGCAAACAAGCAATGGGTCTGGTATGCCGACGGTAGACATTGGATCGGCAGTAAAAACGGTTTTGATTGGCCTCTCATACCAAAGGGAGGCTTTAATGCTGTCTTTAATGATGGAGGGATGGGAGGATTGGGTCATACGCTTGTGATTGGTTTAAGTGGAATCAGAGCTTATTATTATAAGGCAAAAGACACAGACTTTCAAAGAGATGGCAAAGAGACGGGATATATCGGCGGTAAATATGACGAGAAATTCCCACCCGATATAACCGCTGCCTTCTCTTATCCATCGACGGACCAAAACGCCAAATATTATGTCTATCTCTTCAGACGCAAAAAATACTGTTATCGGCCCATCACTGGAGAGGACGGATGCAAAGAATGGAGAGATAATAAAGAACTGTTTGGATGCACAGGTATTCTATGAATAGTCACTCTAATAATATATTTACTTTACTTTTAATTCCAAGAATCAAACAATCCTTCGGTGACCAGTGATGAAAAGGTAACCGAAGGTAACCAACCGATCGAATCAAAATCTGCTGAACCTCCAGGTACTCCACCTCCAGATGCAAACCCAGCCGCACCTGAAGCTGCAAAGGACGCTCCACCAAACAATTCGGGACCCACTCATTATTATTGTCAAAATACTATTATTTTAATCGCAATTCATTTTATACTTAAGTTTTGAAATATATTTTTCTGAATATTTGAGTGAATCTAAATTCTTAATATTGTTTACTATTTGTCACACTTTTTAACTCAAATAAAGAATACTTTTTTATTTGTATTCAAACAAAAAATAAGACTCTGTTTTAGATATATTGGAACAGAATATTATAAGAATTCGTTGATTAGATTTTGAACCACTGATGAGAGAGTATTTCATCGACTGTTGCTCTCATGACGGGATCAGCTATAAATATAGTGGCCAATAGTTCTTTGCACTCATTATTTGTGATCTTTCCGTTGTCCCAACTCTTTGAAGACATTTGACTTTCCAATTGTTTAGAGTCTTGGGTAGCAGTGAATGGATAGCTGTCTGACAACATATAATAGATAATAACTCCCAAACGAAAGACATCCGCACAGATCTCGTCGTGTTTTGATTTGATCGTCTCGGGAGCGGCATATTCTTGACGGGAGTGATTCACTTCACAAAGAGTTTTCACACCACTTGTGTTATACGCGCAGTGAAACAAATCTAAACCAAACATTTTGAGCGTATCCTTACTGTCAATCAAAAGATTATCGATATTCAGATTATGGCCAAAAGCGATGCCCATATTATGAAGAAAGGAGAGGCCTTCAGCAATACTCTTCGCCCAACTCTTTGCTTTGATTTCCCGGCTTTGGTTCGGATATTTTTTCAGATTTTTTGAAAGAAAAGTCTTGAATCCCATAATTTCTACAAATATGTAGACTTTGCCATCATTTGTGATATAACTCTGTCGGACACTAAAGAATTTGGTATTTCTGAAGGACTGACAAAACTTTAGTCTATTCTTTTTATAATATTCGCGGAACTCTTTGGGCACAGAATTGATTTGAATTATTTTGACCCCATATTCTCGGGTGTCATCAATAGACACGGCTTTCACAAAAGTCCAATAATCACCCGAACCAAAGACCTGGTCGTGCAATATTTGCCATCGCTCTCGAAGAATACTTTCTTCGTTGAAAATAACGGATACGTCAAAGGGTTTGTTCTCAATTCTCTGCATTTCTTGTCTAAATTTCAAAGCTCTTTGTTTGTCTAACTTTTCTTGCATTTCGAGCCTATCCTTTCTCGAAGCCATTGACACTGTCTTTGAGTAATTCTTTTAGAGATTTGAGTGAATGTGGAGTTTAATACTTTTTAGATTTTATTTTTCAAAACTAATTTTATTATTGAATTTCGAGAAAATTCAAAGCAATAAATGAATAAAATATTTCATTAAAATTTATTTTAATTTAATTTTAACCCTTCCCCCTTTCAACCCTTCCCCCTTTCATCCCTTCTTTTAAGGATTTCCACAAACCGATAAAAACCTGATTTATGAGTAGTTTTGTGGATATCTTAATCTAATTGACATCAAAAGGATATCGTATTTACAAAACGATTAAACATTAGTTAACTATTCATTAAAATGATTTGAGTTTTGAATAAATTGACTGAAAATAGATATGATTTCTGTTTCGAAAAATTCATTTATTGTTTCAATTTTTCAAAGAAAACATATTTTAATACTTTTGCCAATCGTAGGACTCTTGACTTGGATCTCATCGGTGTTCGAAATTTCTCATTTCATACAAATGTTTATAATATTCAAAATAAAAATAGTTTATAAATCACTTAAAATCTTAATTCTGTGATAAAATTAAATTCAAAAATAAAGAAAACAATTATTTCCAGAAATTAGTTAACTATTCATTAAAATATTTATAGGTTTAAAATTAAATAAAATTTATTTATTTAAAGATTTTTTGTTAGAATTGAATTTTTCAAATTGACTACATTAGTATCTTGGTTATTATTCGATCATTTTCTGAGAATAATTAACAATTAATAGAGTTATTTATATGATTTTCACTTACTTTGGGCTAACATCTGGTTCGATAACTTTTGGTCTGAGCGGCTCTCCGGTCACTTCATCCACTGTTGCAACACTTGAAGGTAAGGGCCCTAATAAGGGATTAAATGATTGATTAAAATATCGCATAAAAATATTAATATACCATTAAATTCTGTTTTTGTAGAAAATCTGTTCGATTGTCTTTCAGGACTTTGTTCTGATTTCGGGAACTGATAGCACATAATAATGTTTATTACAATCGAAGAAATGGCCAAAAATGAAAGGATTATTATTCCAACAATGAATACATTAGTGAAATGACACGGTTTTCCGCATTCAATCACCAAATATAGGTCTGACATTTGACACTAAAATTAAATAATTATTTGATAGAAAAAAGTTATAAATAAAAATTAAGACAATTTTTAAAATTGTTTTTAACAGACATATAACTGACCCCTTTTGCAGTAAAACAATACTGAATATTATTATAACTAAGAAATAGTACTAGATAACCAAGTTCTTTGCTATTCGTAAAATGTATTCCAATAATTTTGATGTCATCTTTGACTTCGATGTCTTTAAGTATTGCGATGTCGTCACCAGATTCTGAGTAATCTTTTAGTTCGCTCAGAATATTCGTATTCTCTAAAGAATTGGTATTAAATTCAAAATAACGAAATTCTTTGCTTTGATTTGTCTGTTGGAGGAAACAAATAATATTTGTGTCGTTTACATGAAAACTAATATTTGGGACAAAGTTTTTGAATTCAGATTCAATTGAAGGCAAATATTTTTCAAATTTATCAGAAGAATAGAGTCTCCAATAAATTCTTTGTTCGAAACTCTTTTAAATTAATTTCATTAAAATTAATATTTATTTAAAAAATTTATATTCAATCATACGTTGAAGACTCCGATCACTAATTTGTTCGCCTCTTTATGTGAATGTCCGGCAAAAGTCAATGTGTGTTGTTTTCCAAAGAGATAACTGACCTCACTTTCGGTGGAAACTAATTGAACGCCTGAGTCCTGACTTATCTGCCAATAGTTGTAATCAATGAATAGTAAGAGGTTCTGCCAATCAAGTGATAGCACGTAATCGATTCGGTATTGATTTTTAGTAAATGAATCACAAAAGTCAGACCCCATTCCAGTCTTGAATAAGATTTTAAGCAAAACTATGACTTAAATTCAAATTATTGTAATTAAAATTAAGGTTTCAAAAAGATTTCAACTTTTCATACCAGTAATAACTCTGGAAATTTCCATACTTTTATCGCTAAATTAATCCAAACCTTTGAGTTATATACTATTCTTTCTAATTCTAATCAGACTCTAATCAGAGCTATTTTACGATCAAATTTTTTTTTGAAATTTTGAAAAACCTTTCGTTGAGTCAGTGATACAGAGATTAAAATAAGTTAAAAGATAAGTTATTAAAATAAATCTGTTTTTGAGATATGTTTTGTTATTTAAAAATTATTTGATTAAAACACGCGATTATTAATGAATATAAAAGTATTTTTAGAATATATTCAATAATCAATATATACGACTAAAGTGTAACTCAATTCAATCAATTTAAAAGCAATCCTTCAAATTCTAGATTTAATATTTGGGAATAGAATTGAAATCTTTTTCGATTGAATATTTGATAATAATTGGATCATTTCTAGTATTAAAATTGGTGATATTTAGCCATTTGAGCCAGATGATTTTATCGATTACTATTGAAAAACCTTATATTGTGATCGATTCACTCCAAGAATTACTAAATAGTGAATTACAACCCAAAATATATATGACTCGAACAGATTTGGAAGGAATTCAAGTATTTAATTATTTAAAACAATTTATAATTTTTGAATGAATTTAATTCTATTCAGAAAAATGTTAATCAAATCGAAAACAAGACATTAAATAAGGCTTTGAGTAAATTGGATGACAATTATATTGACTATACATTAAACCAATTATACACTGATTTCAATGAATTAATGACTGAAATCAGGTTAAAACAAACTCATGTATTGATAGCTCCGTATTTCGATATCGAAATGATTTATAAAACAAATCCAGAGTTCTATAGAAAAGTACTTCACATTATGAAAGATAAATATTATGACAAACCTTTTGGTTGGATAACACATAAAAATTGCAATCAAAATGTTTCGGAAAACTTTTATCAAATGTAAGGAAAATCATTTTATTTCAAATTATCACAGATTATAATCACTTTTCATTGAATTACTTAATCATAAAGTTAATATAAAATGATGTTGCTTATTTTATAAGCACATGTCTTAAAATTATCAATTTTTTGAAAGTATTCAATCAATCGAAGAAAATGGGCTTAGAATGAAGTGGAGAGAGCAAGCTACTTTTTTTGCTTATAATTTTTTCGCAGATAAGGATCAGAAGTATAACTCATTAAAGCAAAATGAAGAGTATATGGTTTTGGATGAAATGAAAATCGCTCTTGCTCCTTTTAGTATTGAAATAGTATTGGCTTTTATTGGTTTTATAATAGAAAATTTCAAATCAAAGCCAAGAGTCTTAAAATTAAGAATTAAATTATAATCAATTGATATATAAAATACAATTTTAAAGTTTTTTGACACAAAAATTATAAAATATTTGTTATTAAGATTTAATGTTAAAATCATTTTAAGATCATTTAATGAAATCAAAGTAAACTTGGATGATTATGCATTAGATCCGGGCCATTATTCATATTAAATGACTATTTTTATGATTTGCATTTTTTCATCGATAATGTTTTGATTTACTTGATTTGAATTTGAAGTACCTGTCTCAATAAATGATTAGATTCTAATCATTAGAATCTATAAATGAATAAATAATTGTATGAAACATTCAGATCTTAGATATAAAATAAGGAATAATTTCATCCTTTTATTGATTTTCATCGAATTGTTCTAAATATTAATAATAGTATGAAATAAAATGATTTTTAAAACACAAATTCATTAGTATTACGATTCTGTTTGAAATTAAATTTATGTTCAATTTATTATTCTGTAACAAAGAGTATAAGTGGTGCGTCATTCAGGGCTTTGTGCAAAAAAGAAACTTTCATCGATAAGACTCTCCAATTCTTCAGTGAACTTAAAGGTGTTTGGATTAGACGTCTATTTTATCTCAATTAGAAAATGACATTCAATTTTGAAATATTTTATCGCATTCTTAAATCCATTGAAAGACAAATAAGTATTTAATTAATAGAAGTATTAAATAGTTTTCTCATTAATAAAAAAGATAAGCAAAGAATTTTTAAACAAATTCAGGCGAATATGAATAATTCAATTGACTCTGAGCGAACTTTTGAAATTGACATTGATCTTGGTGATTCACATCAAGTAAATTCGAGTGAATCACAAGTTGTCAGATATATTCGCAAAAATTCTGTTAATAATAATAATAATGTTTTGGACGACGATATCGATTGGAAAAGTCATTGTCATTCAAAAGAGAGTGACTTAAGTGAACAAAACTCAACTAAAAGAGCATTTCGTCAGTTAATGGCCAGTACTTTATTATGTTTTATATTTATGAGCGCAGAAATAATCGGTGGAGCGTTGGCTAATAGTCTGGCGATTATGACCGGTTTGTCTCTTTTCTATACTTTATTTTATTTTACACAAGTTTTTTAATTTTTTTAGACGCTTCTCATATGCTGAGCGATTTAATAAGTTTTCTTTTGAGTTTATTTGCTCTTTGGTTAAGTAGAAGAAAACCCACCAGAAGAATGTCATTTG